>WBMY01017447.1:58588-101751 GCA_013397315.1 Donacobius atricapilla | reverse complement strand
AACCCGCCCCCCCAAAAAAAAAACAAAAACAAAAAACCACCCAAACTATGTCATACTTTAAAAAAGGAATGGAGAAACCCCAGAAGATTACCTTCCTGACACTGACTGTCCCCTGCAGCTTCTTTTCAGGATCCTGTGAGATTTAATGTACTGGTAACTTTTTTTTTTCATTTTCTTTACTTATATGGTTAATTCATAGTGAAAACACTACCTTTACAGAAATATATACTTAGTAAAGCCGATAGCTGATAAACAGCCTAACCACAACATATTCATATTATTTTTGTACACATTGTACTGTGCAACAGTACACACTGTGAAACTGGGACACACAGTACTTAAAGCATCACACCAGGATGCTTTATTCCATTCCCATTTCACATGGGGGAGGAACAGGAAAAAAACGCTGTTCATTTTGCTCGTTTTTCTATTTCTGCAATTAGTTCTTAAGATTCATCACCTAATATGATTTCCAAATTTCAATAGGTCTCAAAACCTCCTTCTAGAGTTTCTGAAACAGCTGACTGGCATCAGCACAGCCAGGGGTCCGCATTTCACCTGGGCAGTAACACTATTCCCACAGCTTCTGATGGACTCTCTTGCCATTATTCCAGATCTCTGGCCTTCAGATGTTTAATTACCTTTCTTTAAAGAGATGCATGGTCATTTACAGTAATGTAATTGTCCTCATGGCCAGTGTCTGAAACATGGGGTTCTCCTTGAAACTGAGGCACAGCATCCCTGTGATTCCTGGGCTAAAGTGCTCCACCAGCACAGGCCCAGCACCAGAGCACTGCACCCCAGGCAAGACACATTTGTCAGAGAAGCACCATCGTGTCCTACAGCAAAAGGATAAGGGGAAATCCATGGTAGTCTGGATAAGGGGGCAGGAGGCGTACAATGGCAGGATCACCAGGTTCCTGCCTGGAAGCCTACAAAAATAAAAGCAACCCTGAATTAGTCACCAGTCCAGAGGCCAAACACTGCTCTGGTCACACTTGGGCACAGCAACAGCCAGACCCCTGCAGTGTACTGCAGGATTAGTCATGCTCTGAGTGAGCAAGACAACACAGCAGATTAATACTAAAACAAGTCATTCCCAGGGCTCTCAGAACCATCCATCTTATTTTCTCAGTATTTGTTTCTTCTGCTTGATCAATAATCTCTAAAAATGCAGATTTTTCCTTTGCTGAAACAGGAATTAGTGTCTCTGTCCTTGGTGTGGCCACCACTTTTCACTAAAGCTACAAGAACTGAGGCTTCTGGAAAATCTTGCTGAAATCACCAAGCAGCTTAAAATTTTACAGAGGGGAGGACTCTTGCTCCATCCATGAGACCTTACAGAGTCCCACTGTTATTGTCCCAGCTGGCAGCAGCACTTGGAGCCCTCTAGAAAGATGGGAAGAATTACTTCATGTTTTATGTGCTCTGGGTATATTTTAACCACAATAATAAGTAGCGGTTGCAACATAACACTGTCTCTGTCAGTGGTTGTCATGGTTCTCTCCCAGCAGTCTGCAGGGGCAGGATAATGCAATCACCTCCCAGTAGCTCTCAGAAGAGGTAGCTGGTTTCAGTCATCTTGCACTGGTGTGGCTGACAACAGAGGCACAACCTTGCACCCAGGCAGGGTTCTCTATCTAAAAATTTAGCAAGAAAAATGAGGCAGTAGGAGTCTCCGTGCCTCTTTCCAAAAGCAATCAGGAACCAAGTTTCTCTGAGCAGGATGTGTGGATGCAAACAGGTTCATAGGGCTCTTCGTAATCTTCCTCTGGGAACTTGTAGGGAACTCCTGGCTCCCAGGAGTAAAGATACAATTTTTCGTGAAGTACAAATATTACTAAAACTCCCAGAGGGGTACGAAACACACAAGCAATAATAACTACCTGCACAAATGTGCCTAGGAAAAATACTTGCATCTGTACAGCCCAGAAGACATAAAGTTATTGTCAAGAAGAGAGTTGGCAGGGCATAGCATGGAGGATTGCTATAGGGCCCTTCTCTGTGGTGCCTGGAAGTGGTTCCAGGTTAGGGTCAGGGTGCAGGCCTTGGGCTGGCTCAGCACAGCACAGGTAGTTGCCTTTTTGCCTGAGCAAGAGCCAAGAGGTGAGTAGAGGCGAGAGAAGATAGAGTGACAAGTCACCCGATGTTCCTGTGAGACGTTATGCAATGAGGGGAGCTGGGTAACTAGTGGTAACCAAAATAAAGGTTTTGTGTGCATGCTGTATAACATGGCTCAACCGCAGACAGCAATGGAGCACCACACAGCCACTCACTGCCTTCTCCCTGGTGGGGTGGGGTGAGAATCAGGAGGGTAGAAGTAGGAAAACTTGTGGGTTCAGGTAAAGACAGTTTAATAGGTAAAGCAAAAGCCACACACATCAGCAAAGTGAAGGAAGGAATTCATTCTCCCCTTCCTGCAGACAAGCAGGTGTTCTGTCAGCTCTAGAAAAGCAGGGCCCCATGACACATAATGGTGACTTAGGAAGACAAATGCCATCACTCTGAACTTCCCCCCTTTCTCCTTCTTCCCCCAGCTTTTTATCCTGAGTCCATAGGTGTAGCAGCATGGTAGGATGGTGAAATGCTGCTACCTTTTCAAGGAGTCTCCTTCAGAAGCTGCTTGTAGTAAGGCCACAGGAACAGCCATTTCAAGTCCCTGCACACACACATGCCACAGAGATAGCTCAGCAGAGGAAAGACAGGAAGGGCCTTGATGAATTTCAGTGAGGGTTTACTTCATCCACCATGCCAGAGGGATCAGGGACAAAAGACCAGGACCATGTGGTGCTCAGGGGTTAAGTGTGGGGTCAGTGGCCAATGACCTGAGGGCACAGCGGCAGTACAAAGGGCAGGGCAAAGGGCAGCAACCTATAGATGGGATGAACATTTGGGGTGGGCAGGGTCAACCGGCCAATGGGGGAAGCAATCCAAGGTAGATTGGCAATAGTGCTGCAGGGTACCATTAAGCACAGCTCAGCAACAGTTAAAAGATCTGTATTGTCAACACTGTTTCCAGCACAAATACAAAACTCAGCCCTGAATGAGCTACTGCAAAGAAAACCAACTCTATCCCAGCCAAAACCAGCACACCGTAACAACATCTACACACAACTCCATGATCTCCTGCATCATCCAGGAGGGACTGGAGTGAGTGATGGAGTGCAGTGAGTCAGGCTGGGATGTCAGTGAGGTGGCTTAGCAAGAACACCCAAGTTCTGGCTTCTTTTCAGGCTCCCTCTGCTCCCCTCCATACCCTCAAACTCCTTTGCATCCCTGCACAGGACAGAGGAAGACAGAAAAGGTCTATGCAAAGAAGAACAGGAAAACTCAGCAAAGGACTGCTAGACTTAGAAAATTTCAGAAGGAAAACATTTGAATGAACCATAGACTAACAGAATCTTTTAGAGTGGAGATTACCCTTAAGGTCAATGTGTCTAACTCTTAGCCCAGCACTGCCAAGTTCACCACTAAACCATGTCCCCAAGTACCACATCTGCTGGTCTGCCAAATACCTCCAGGGATGTCAGCTCTACCACCTCCCTGAGCAGCCTGTTTCAATGCTTGACAACCCTTGTGGTGAAGAAATTATTCCAAATATAAACCTCCCTTGATGTAAAACTGAGACTGTTTCTTCTTGTGCTATTGCTTATTACTTGTGAGAAGATGCCAACCCCCACCTCACCACAAGTTCTTGTCGAGTAGTTAGAGAGTAGAGCTGAAGAGGTTCCTCTGATACTCCCTTTCTCCAGGCTAAAAACCACCAACTCCCTCAGCTGTCCCTCACTATTCTCTTGATAATGCTGAGTCATTCAGGCTTATACCAGTGAAGGCTGACCTCGAGAAATTACAGAAGGGATCTAAGTGAGACCCTAAGTCTGGACACTCTGGTCAGATAAAGCTCTAGCTGTGCAGCAGAAGTGGAAAATAAAAGAGATCACCGGCTGGAGGAACAATCCCTTTCCTTGTTTAGGTCCTGGTGCTTCCTGTTGATGCCCCTTAATTTCCTCAATGGGAAGAAATTTTAAGGCCACCTGCCCATGGCTTCTTCCAAAAATCTGCCTTCACTAGCCCATCCTCACCCACTTTAGCCCCCCAAAGACCAAGCCCATGTTGTTTACCTCCAATATTCCAATGCACAAGCTAGGGAGTGCAAAGGGAAGCTAGTAAGATCCTAGTCCAAAATGAAAAGCAGTCCTTTACATACCCGCCAGTCAGCCTGTGGACATCCTTGCCAGAAAAGTCTGTGGGTTCAAAATGGTGCTGTAAAAAAATAAAGATGTGAGATGTACTGAGGGCTCTGAAATACACAGACATCACATTTGGCTTAGGAAGTCTCTTCAGTGCTAGAGGCTGAGAGATTAAGTATTAGTAGTTCCCTGGACTCCAGATAATGTTACACCCTCTTCCTCCCCAGCTTCTCAAATTTGTACAATTCAGGAACCATTCCCAACAGGTAGTTTGTGTGAAGCTGTGTATTTTGGGTGGAAAAGAGGATTTCACAGTGCGGACACACACATCTTTTCTGTGCCAAGCAGTGCCTGCGCCAGAGAACAATGTCACGTGCAGCTTATGAACAGAGGCAGAGCCAAAAATGTCCCTGTTTCCCTGTATTCCTTCTTCCACCTGGAAAGAATGGAGGTGAAGCGGCAGTGCCATTGGCTAATCCTGGCCGAGCCCTGTGCTCCCCTCCTCACTGGTGTTTTGATTTGCAGCGCCTGTGCCCTGGTTCCTGCCCAGGCGGTGCATGTCGGACGTGAGCCCTGCACTCCTGTTCTGGGACCAGCTCCAAACCAATACGTGCTTGCAAGCAAACCCACTCCCCACTCGGGGACAGATGACTCAAGCAAGAGCTCACAAATATTTAACTCCTCTGTGCCAAGTGATTTTCCAGCACCAGGCGCAGAAGGAACATAGTGCTGAGCAAAAGGCAAACTGCAGCAGCTGTCTGTCTAAAGGGAAACAGATATTGCTGCTAAAAAAAAGGATGTAAACCCAGGCGGTCTTACAACTGGAAGAACATCAACTCTTACTGATGCTTACTACTATCAACAATAAAATGAAGAAGGCTCTGCACTGTACAATTAGCACATACTGAAAATATTAGAAAAAATCTGGCCAAAGTCAGCACTTAAGGCAGAGTCAATTTCTGCAAAGCAAACAAGAAAATTACTTTCTTGAAAGCACCATCTGGTAAGGAGGCACCTCTGTGAAATGAGAAGCTCGTGATTCAGATAAAGAGTTCTGAACACAACCTTGTAACTGTCTACACAGCAAACAAAACACTTCAGTGTGTGAAGAGTGGGAGGCACTTTTTTTAAATAGTTCCTTTATTTAGGAAAGCGTGATCAATTTGGGTCTCTCTAAGCAACACAAAACATACCAGAAATAACAGAAGCTCTGAGTCTAGACAAAACAATGCAAAAAATGAGGAAAAATGGAAGATCTTTACACACAATTGATCTGAGGAATGTGTTCATAGACTTTGGTACTGAGGTCACAATATTGCAGAATTATAGAAGGAATAGATTGGTTTTTTAGGAATGCCATTATGATGCCACATTACTTCCTCAAACTCAGAGCCTCCCTGAAATTCTATATATAAATTTGGAAAACAAAAAGTTTTCCAGGATACATAGAAGACTTAAATTGAGGGACTTGGGAGAAACATCTTGCCAGATTCTTTTAATTTTTCCCATTCAAACATTTCTTGTACTTTTTGAGTGTCTGCTAGTATTCAATATTGAGAAAAAACATAAGACTACTTGGAAAATTATCCAATTCTTAATGGAGAGTTTACTCTGCCTGAGTGCGAATGAGCTAAATCTTGAGCTTCGTAGGTAAACCTGGTGTGGGGGCAGAGAGTTGATTCGTAACAGTGAGACAGGGAGAATAGAAACCTACTCTAAAGTAACTTCCTATCTTCCAAACAGTTTTTCCACAAATACACGTTTGGGAACACTGCACCTTAAGCAAACCAGGCTGGCTACTTCAGCATTCAGACCTCAGTGCCTGAAGTTTGGATGTTCCCTCATGTGCCCTCCACTTCTAGTAGAGACCAAGGAAAGAAAGAACCAGGAGGGGGAAGTTACATTATTTCTGGTTATGGGTAAGTAACTTTTGTTTTCTCTGAATACCTCTATTTGAATTTTGGTCTCCACTGGGAAATGAGCTTTGGGTCTACAACGTAAGGCTTCACAGATTTACTTTAGAAGTTGGTTGATCTGAGAGTGCTCCACATGAAGAAGCACCTCCTAACGTGCTGTAGACAATGGTGTCCTTCCCACAGTGTTTCTCCAAGTACGGGCAGGGCTCCAGGAGGCTGCATGAAGGTATCAGGAATGAAGTCACCCCTTAGCAAAGCTCCCTGATGCAGTTTAGACTCTGGTGACATGTACTTAAATGGCAGAAAGCAAATTTACCTGGACAGTTTTGTTATACCTCTCAATATAAGACTTGTTCTCTGTAACACACATCATCGCTGGTGGTTTAACTGGAACTGATGAAAGACATGTTGGTGGCAGGTTCAGATCTCCATGCAGCCTCACGGTGATAGATCTTCCCTGAACACAGAGGGAATGGGGAAATCTCATTGGTGCTGGGCCCTTGCTAGGTGGACTTCCATTCAGGCAACCAATTATCTTCCTCCCTCTGCCCAAGCCAAGTAATTTCAGATAAAAGAAAATAAATCTGGCACAGAGCACTTAGGCATTTTCTGATACCATGACAACTTAGCCACAGCAAGTCTGTGTTCTCTTAGCCAACACGGGCAACCAGCCAGGACTGTGAAGTATCTCAGCCACTAGCAGAAAACTTGAGTTACTTGCTCCAGGGCAGGGCCGAGCTCGAAGTTGGATATCTCTCCACTTATGATGGGCACTATATTTCCTCCCCGCCTCCCGCTTTAAAAGAATCTTTCTTTCTCTCCTAGATCTACTGTGATTTAAGAAATTCTGCAGCCTGAACCTGCTCTCTTACCATAGCTTTGGCCAAAGAACTGGCAACTGAAACCACCAGTCAGCAAAACCTTCCTGGGCTTTTGGTTTATTTACCTTTTCTTTCTTTTCTCCTTTGAAAAGAAAGCTGGTGGGTCAGCAAGGGATGAACAAGATGTTGTGATGAGAAAGGGCAGGGAATCACAGGCCAGATTCAGGATGATGGGCAGTGGGTCTCCTGAGGACTTCATGGGCTGAACTGAGAGTGAGAGGATTTTATAAATGTTATAAACAGAAATAGGTTGATGGGCAGAAGGGGCTACCAAGAGGTGTCTCCCTTTGGCTTTTTCTATGATTAAAGACAAATTATGCTCTTGGTCACTTGCTGTATACCATTCTCAACATGCCATCCTCAGGTTTGCATGGACACAGGACTGTAGCTTTAGAAGTTCCAACTCTGCCTCTGGAACATACTGGGTAGGGAAAAGGGAACCAGAGTTCTTTCTTTAACTTTTGTCTGTGGTGAGGTTAATTAGCCGACAACAAAACCCACAACATAAGCTTCTGTGTTCAAAATCCAGGTCCTCCCAGGAGCAGGGCTCCCATATGGCTGTTGCACAAAAAGAGCAACAGATGTTTATGAGAAAAAAAGTAAGAAACATTTGTAAGTGAAGACATTTCTTCCATGGATGCATGAAGTCCCAAATTTAGCAGACAAGGCAGAACCCCACATATGGCAGAACAGAACTATGAAAGTTGTCAGCAAGTGATATTCATCTCGATTTAGAAACAACTTGTTCCTACCATGTAATGTAAATGCAATGGGAAACATGCTTGTCTTTCAGCTGCAAGTGTAGTAGGCACAGTCTTTAGAGGAGCTAAGCAAAGTGCTGGCATGGATTCACTTTCTTTTTATTCTTTTTTGCACATGGTATTATCAGATTTTCTCCCTACCTTTCTTATTCTATTATTCACTAGGTAACAGTTTCAAGCAAGTGCTGTTGGACAGAATTAAGCAGCATTATTTTTGGTTCCTGGTTTGATTAGAGTGATGCAATACAACAGAACACTAAGGTTTCCACACTCTAAGAATGGCATTACTCAGGGAAGCAGGCATAGTCTGAGATGCTGCCTTTCCAAGGCTTGGTATCTATCTACTACCAAAGGACATGCAGAATAAGGGGAAAAAAAGCTATTTACTAACTTCATGCAGTAACTTTACCTCTATTGTTCTCAAGTCTAGAGGAGCACAAGGATCTGGGTAATAAAAAGGAAACCTTAATAACTAACCTCCTTTCTTCGATGAAAGGAGTGTTCTTTCAAAAAGCTGTTGTCCAGGGTATTGAAGCAGCTGAAGTGGCATTTACAGACACTCCCACACACACTTGCAACCTAAAAGAGCAGTCCTGTAACTGATGTTTGTATGCTCAGACATTCAGTGAACACAGACACAAAGGTCAGACAATCAATCAAACACCAAAAGGAAAAAAAAAAGGCTAGTATTTACAAAAATGCCTTCAGAGCAGTTTTGCTCCAGAGCTAGGCTGGCAGGAAGATCTAACAGAAATGCGATATGCTTTCCACAATCTGGCTTGGCTTTTGCCTTCACACACCTCTGTTTTAGAAGAGAATATCCTGACTTGGAAGGAACCCGTAAGGATCATCAAAGTTTTGCTGCAGACCAGTGTCCCACCCCACGATACACTGGTGTTAGCCATGTCCAGTTGCCTTGGTCTGGAACATTGCCTCCCTCACAGCACCCTGAAGGTATTTTATTTCACTGGACTCAGACAATAAAGCATCCGTTGTTCCTCATTGTAACCATGTATTTTTTAGAGCTTAGTCTATCTGGCCAGTCAGGTCATGCTTAGGGCTACAAACTAATCCAATAAGCTACAAAAGGAAGAGCCCACTTCATGATCATACCTCATCTTTGTCACAACCCACTCCTGAGAAAGCTAAAGGTTCACCTCCTCCACCCCAGCCCTTGCTGAGGGCCCCTCAAGGGCCCCATAGCTCCTCCAGTCTCCCTGATTTTGAGGCCCTTCAACCCTCCTTCAAATCCACCCCTCACATTCACATCCAGTGCCACAGTCTGCCCTGGATGCCCAGCAAACCCCACTGTGCCACAACCTCTGCAGACTCCCCTCACCTCCCCGCACCGGAACCCCAACATCTAACCACTGCTTCTGGGATACCATCTGCTTCTTAAAGCCTCATGAGGCCAATTCTCAGCCCTTGGGCTCCTGTCAGGAAATCAAACTATCACCCCTCTTCTGAGAGCAGCACAGCAGTGACTTGTCTCATTCAGACCATATTCACCTTGGCTCTAGCTTTTAGTCCTCACAGTGATAAAGCTTTCCCCATGAACTCACACTCTCATAAATTCAACCTGGTTTATTCCAAATATCACATAAATTAAACACATTTCCCATGAATATTGCAAATACACATGAAATGAACACAGCAATTTTTAAAAAAAGTTTTGGCTTTTTTTATGCAACAGGAAGTGCCAAATGTGGTTAGAACACGAACTTCTCCTGTATTTACTAGATACAAAAAGGTGCAGATTAATAATTTATATTTATACATATGTACACACTCCATTTCATTTCTAGCTTTAAAACAGTAAAAAATGGTTTCAAGTTTATCTACATTAAACATACTCATTTACATCTGGTCAGAAGTGCCAGATAAGAGTTGATACAATCATTTCACAACTGCAAAATTAAGGCGCTACCAAAATACCAGTTCCACTAGTGTAAAATGTAACAGGAATAGAGTGTATAGCTTTCTATTTATCAATTTAAAAGTGGACTGGAGGACAAGGAAAAAGGAGCAATAAGAAACATGACAAGTTCTACAGGTTAGAAGTACAAAGAGATCTTGATGACTATCAAATTAACATATTAAAATACAGTAGATAAAAGGCCTCAGTGGCAAACAATTAGTATGCTTCTGAAAGACAAAAAAGGTTAAAATATATATAGATCATTTTGTAGCTTGAAATTTTACAGGTGAACAACAGGTGTAGAGGTAGAGGGATTTTTTTTTTTTTTTCTTTTTGGCCTCTTTACGATGTATAAAGAAGGGCCACATTCACCACAGTGAAAAGACTCATCATATATCCCAGCATCCTTGCTTGGACAGCAAGCAAGAAAAGTGTAATGAGCTAGAAAGGCAACGAATCCTGTCTATCTCCTCCAGGAGCTCAGCTCCAGTGCTTCCACATGTACCATGTACCTTCCACATACACCTAAGCGCAGACTGGCTGTAGCGAGGACATTTCCTCTAGAGAGCAACGAGACAGTTTTTCCTGTGAGGTACTACTGGATGCTGCAGATATTATATGGCAGAGGTGATTTGGTAAAAATGAAACTGGTACTTCCCCTTAAAAAGCAAGTACCACAGGGCAGTGGTGATTTTATCTGTTTATTAAAGCTTTGCTATTTGATCAGCATTCAATGTTTTGGAAGAAATGTCAGCTTTGGGCTGCTAATATTATTATTTGCATCCATACACAGACAATTCCTTTGTTGTTATCATTTATCCAAAACATCAGTCACTGAAATATTCACAAACCGCTTTAAACCTTGACTAAAAAAAAATCCCTCTACAGTTCAGCTTTCTTTTCAATAATAATCACTCTATTAACTATGCAGGCCTTCATGAACAGTAATGTCACTTCCCATGTAGAATGTCTTTACACATTACAAAACAGCAGTAAACAACCTCTCATTTTATAGGGTTTTCTGTCAGAAGTACCTCAGAAGTAGTTATCTTGAAAAAAATCACTTTTGCAGAGAAGAATATTAACATTAACATTTACTGAGGCAAAGCCAAGACACTAACTAGCACCTTGATATTTTTTTTTCTTAAATGCACTCCTATCTGTAAAATTAAGCACATGTAAGATCAGGGACCAGCAATATACAAATACCATCAGCAACCTTTTCCAGCTAAACTAGTAATACTCAAAACTAGGCCAGACACACAAACAAGCAAGATGAATGAGTCTTGAGGAAATACACAGCATGGAAAGGAATGGGAAGAACAGGAAGCTGAACAGAAAGGATTGCGAGATAAATACAGTCCATCTTCTGGTCCGAGAATTAGTTTGTGAAATCACCCTTCAGTAGCTCAGCTGACAGTCGGCTGAAGACCTACTGACTTCTGACATTTCCTCCCCACAAATACAAAAATTCCTTTATACTTCAGTGAACTCCTCTTCATCATCTTCAAATCCTGGAGGAAATGCATTCAACTTGAATTTTGAGTATTTTGGTGGTGGTAGCAGAACTTGCAGAAGGCTACTGTAGAGGTTATGACATCATTGGTTGTACATTATGCACTTCACAATTCAGAGAATATACTTACAAACTACTTAAATAGAAAAGGCGTGTTCAAGGTAGAGGCAGTTACAGTACATTCAGGGTATGTTACAGAAACCATTTGTGGTAGCTATTCGCTGAAAGGAAAAAAAACCTGAATTTTTGTTTCCCAGACCACAGAGGTTATACCCAAAGAGAGCAGGTAATATATGCCAATCACTGCATTTTAATGCAGTCTTCTTCCAGAATTCATGTACAAAGTGGAAAAAAAAAAAAGTTTAAATACTCTTCACTGACAAATAAGGAGAAAATAACTAAAAAAGAAACCAGGCACTTTGACCATTTAGGTAAGCAGCCATTTCTTCTTACCAGACTTCTGCACATGAACAAGTCTTTACATTGGTCTTGCTATGCTTGCAGCACATTGAGATTCAAGTCAACTTTTTTCCCCTGTTGGTAGTATCAGTTCTAGTTATAGGAAACTATGCCAATTGAATTGGTAACACTGAGTTATTTCATTGGCAGTTGAGCATACGTTGATCATTTGACTGACAAGCAATCAATTTAATAGCTATCAAAGTTAGATATTACAAAACAATACATAAAAAAATAATCAAAGAGACAAATGAAGATTAACACCTGACTGAAGCTTGCATTGAGACTTGCCTTTATAGGTTCGGTTTGTGACTCCTTTCACGGTGTTACTGTGGGATTGATTTCCATCACGTACAGCAACTGGTACTAAACTACAATACTTTCGGGTTTGAAACATGTTCAGTAGAGACCACCCCTACATAACGGGAGGTTGGCATCACACTGCAGGAGGGAGGGAGATGGAAACCTCCCCACCCTTCATCCTCACTGGTTCCACTTGTAGAGCAGGTGTTCAGAGTAAACTGCAGCATGCCTCCCTCGTACTTGGGGTGAAATCATTATTTCACAGCAGTGTTTATCATACTTTAGTGAGCGGCTTGGTTTGAATTTAGCAGTAAGACTGGCTAGGATTACTTTGGGTTTTCTCTTCAAAGAAACCAAAGCAACATCTTTCCAAACATTTTGTATATACTTATTCTGCTACAACATGTAAATCACAAAGGAGGGATTACCCAAGGCTACCAAATAGTGTGCTTATTCAGTAGCTATTATTCTTTCAGATAAATATCCTCAGATGTCTTGACTACAAACAGCCTAACCTGTTTTTTCCTCAGACTGTTATTTGCTGAAGAGAGAGAGGGAGATGTGGGTATATGACAGACTGCCTTCCAATTCACTAACAGAGAGTACTGTTGGTTATAGTCCTCGTGCATACTTCTGCTGGGCAGCGTAACTCCTCTTCTGTTCACTACCTTCAAGAAAGTCTAGGAAACACCTCTTCAATCCACTGTCCAGTTTCCTCTTCCTACCAAGTGAAAATCTGGATCACATGCAGGCCAATGGTGCTACTCTAATACTTAACTCTCTTGGCTAGAAACATCAATTCTATCAAAGTACTTTGAAGCAATTATCCACATCCATCAGCTACATTCTAAATGTAGCACAGCTCTGTAGAGGCTCAGTTTTCACCAGGACAACAGGAGAGTGCGAGGTTTGGTGAATACCCAGATAAAAAACCGACGCAATCGATGGATGCAGGACGCAGTCAGAAAGGGCTGTTCCTTCTTGAAGGAATCTTAAAAAAAAGCAAAAAACAACCCCTCCCCCTTTGCCCTCCCCCAGAACAACCTGTCATGAGATGTTCTCGGTGCCCACTCACAATACAAGTCCATGGTTATCTGGGTCTTTTGCGAGTCACAAATATCAATACGCGCCTGATGGCAATCAGACGATCTTTCAGGGAGGTCATAGCCAATATAGCCAGCTGAGCTCGGTTTTCCAGAGGCAATACTGCCAAGAGCCACCAGTACCAGGCAGGACCACTGGGGTTGCTCTGCAAAAGGATGGAAAAACATGCAGTTATGTATTCACCATCCCAGCCCCATGAAGAACATTACCTTCCTTCTCACCTTCTATTTGCTGAGAAAGTCACCACAAAACAAGCAGCAACTGAACACTTAATTGCAGGTGTTCTCTTAACAGTATACACCATTAAGACTTATCTCTTCAGCTACCAAATAACACAGGTATGTTGTTTACCATGCTTCATGCCAACAGACCAAAATAGGGTAAGAGTCTAGAATGTATAAAACCACAGCAAAAATCTGTCACAAACCAGTCTAGTGTTAGAATTCTGTGTAGAATAAGGCTGCATAAATAGGCAAGTTTTATTACCTGTGGCTCTGGTTCTTTTCCTGGCATAGATCCAAAATGATTGAGAATTTGCACTTTCATATTGTCTTTAAGAGAAGTGAACCAGGCAACAGCTTGATCATAGACTGAATCATGAAGGCGGACAAGTTCTTCATATTCTGGTCCTTCAACCTTATTGTTAAAAGAAGGGAGATGGAACAAAATAGGTTTGATACCGTGGAGTCCATATGCTTCCCCAGAAGCAAACAAAGCAAAATAATGCAGTGACTACAGCTGCTCAAATGTCCGTATCTAAACCAACTGTGCCTAAGTCTCAGATTTCAAACCTGTGATGCTGGAGTCTTTTTACCCTCCCCTAGGTGTTCTGAAGTGATATTTCTTGGAGCACTAACTGCCTCACTAGTATCCATTTCTAAATGCTGGCATAATAGAAGAGTATGCTCTTTAATCCTGGGACATATTTATCATCTCAAACCCACAACCTCGAGCCCCTGTCACAGAATAACCTCTGGACAGTGGTACATCATCTGGCAAAACAAAACAAACACTACTGCCACCGAGCACAGAGACGGGGGGGCTACAGCACTTAAGAGACCAGCACTATTTTATAGAAGTGTTAAGGCCATGGTAGGACAGCCAAGGAGAAGGAGGAGGGTAGACACCCGAGCAGGCAGGAAGTAGGGAAAGTGATGCTTTCCCAATACCAGAAACAGCCATGAAGAAAACACCCTCATTGAAGCAGAGTGTTTTAGTTGCACAGGCCTACTATTAGCTATTAGGGAAAGAAAAAAAAAAAAAGCATAAGCAAAAATCACTACAAATTGGTAATTTGTGGGTGTTTTTGGGGGGTTTTGATTCTGGACTTTTGTTTGGGTTTGTTTGGTTTTTTTCCTTTTAACATGTGCACATCACATAGGTGATTTCACCTAGGCTACTCACTCAGATACATATCTGATCTAGCTGCTCTGGTTGCCCTTCACAATCGAGGAGAAGTAGTTCTAGAGAGCAATTAATCTCATCTTAAGCTAAATATCTAAGAGCATATAAAATGGGTATCCTTGGACTGAGATTTCTGACCATCAGACATATCATGGATGTAGGGCACTGAACAGACACCACCTCCAATGTGAGACAAGGTAAATCTCATTCAAATTACGAAGAGGTGGAACTCTGGAACCATCTAAAACAATGCCAGTATGCCTGAGTTCCACGACTCTTCACTAGGATTTTAACAGAGCACAGCCCTCACTCTGAGCAGACTGCCTATTCCAGCCTTTGACAGGCAGAGGCACCTCCGTGAGCTCAACCTTTGTTGCCCTGGTAAACAACTGCATCACCCTGCACAGGTTAGAAAAGCACTACTAAGGCTTTACAGACTTTCACTTCCACTGTGAGAGTGCACTAGAGCTATTTGACCAAAGTGACTTCCTCAACTGGCAGGAAATTACTGCTAAGCTCAATGTTAACACTACCAAGGTTTTATAGACACGGTCTGAAAATGACCCAGAAAGCATGGCCAGAACTACAGTCTTTGGCCAACACCCATCACAAACACCTGCCTTGATGCACATTTGCTAAGAGGACTTGTTTTCAAAAGCTGCTCCCCTCTCTGCATTTCTCTGCTCTCAGTCAGCTCTAATGGATGCTTGTACAGGGCATGGTTAACTATGTGTCCCTAAGAACTCATTTTAAGAGCAGACACCCACATTTATTTGAGGACCTGTTCTGTAAATGAGAACTTGGAGGACATATGAAGTGTGCCAACTGTCTGTTCAGTGCAACAGAACAGTCAGTTCTCTATCAACAGGAGCATGTGCTTTTAGAAGGCTTTAAATTCTGTACCAGTTTTAAAATGTTACTCTGACCTCACCTACACACCATGACCTCAGCATCCTAGAAGCTACTTTGAGATCCATGAAAGGAGTGTAACACTGTAAGCAGAGATAGTTATAAGGGAAGAAAGGAAGAAAGGGAAAGAAGATACAAAGTTTGTTCCATGGTTTTTCAAACAGAGCTTTAGTGTATTTGCAATGATATTGGCTTAAAAATAATGCACAGCTAGCTTGAAATGCAACAAGGAAAGGCTATTTAAGTGAATCCAGCAATACATGGGTATGAATAACTTTGCACCATAGATCACCTTTTTATCTTCAAGATACTCGATGTTTGCTGTGTTATATCCATCTCGCTGGCCATGGCTTAAGACCCTAAAACGACGGACACCAACTGTATCAACAACTGAGCGTCCATCAGGAAAAAACTTTACGTCCCTGATCTCTAATATACAGCCATGATCTGCAAATCTGAAATGACAGAAGGGCATAAAAGCGGAAGTCATCAACACGTGTTTATAGACATCAGGACAAATACTGGGCCTAATTCACCATTTCTTATTTGAAAGAGGATTCTGCTTTGGTGACAATACATTTCTGCTTATTCACATAAGCCACACAACCCCCACCCTTTCTGCCTTCCCTCAGAGGATCTGGGCAGCAGCATTTGCAGGGCAGGTCTGTGGGGCGGGAGAGTTGGAAAGGGACAGGAAACTAAACGAAGCATGTTTCTTGCTGGGAGTTGCCAGCTGCTGGTGGCAAATTCATCTGGTTTGCAAAGAAAACAAGATGGGTAAAGATACTGTAAAGAAGTACAGAAACTGAGGAACAAATGCATGGCTGTGAGGGCTATCCCCCGTACTCCAAGGTGTAAGGAGAAGACTGCAGGCTTTAGAAGAAAAAGGCTTTCTATATAGCAAGTCTTTTCTTGCATTTGTTTCCTTTAAAAAATCAAACTCAAATCAAACTCAAAATATCCTCTTCACAAAAGCACATTTATATCCATTATATTTAAAATAGGCACAGGTTTTAATCACACCCTGGAAGCAGGCTTGCAATAAACTTTTACTTTATCAAGCTTACTTAACTCTACCTTTGTGGTGCAGTGATTTCACTAGAGAGACTGATTGCACAATGACCCTTCATGACAATACCTTTGCAGGTCTACACCTCAGCCTACTGTTAAGCAGGAGAAAGCACTGTATCTAGTCTCAACTCAAGCTATCCAAACCCTCCAGGGTCTGATAAATTCTTTATCATGGGTATGCTTGTTTTACTAGGGCCTGGCCATTTCTTACAATGGAGTGATGAAGAAATGACTCCTGTGTCTGCTCTACCAGAAATCATGGGTTTGGGAGGGGTGGGAAGCTCACCGCTGTGAACAACTGTTCACTCTCAGCCAGTGTACAGGAAGGAATCAGGAAGAGTGGGAGGAGCAGAGCTGCACACAGCTAAGTCCTGGTGCTCTACCAGTAGGATTGATTTAAAAAAGCAAATCTGTTAGTTTATTATAGCAATATTACACTATACATTATTTAAACAGCTATGTAACAATTGTTCTAAATTAATGATTTTAGTGATATCCATACTGGATTTAGAAATTAATATAGAAATGATGATTTTTTATTTTTTGTTCTTAGAGGAGTTACTTTTGGGTAGACAGGGACCTGAATCAGAGAGACAAGAAAGCATCTGGAGACAGGTGTAAAATGTGCTGACAACATTAAGAGCTTATATTCTTTTACCAATTGTAAGTTTAAATGGAGAAATAAAACAGAGGAAGGTAATGAACTAAACATGCTTTGTCACTGTGTTTTTCAAGGGAGGCATGTATCCATGTCTCAGTAGATGAGGCAAAACAAGTTTCACCACTTCTTGTATTCCCAAGTTGATTTCGCAATTTTGAATAAACAGAAGAACTTCTTTACTTGTGTAAGAAACTGGAACAGCCTGCCAGGTGTCTGCAGATGAAGGTTTCCTGCACTTCAGTATTTGATTTAAGTTATCATGCTCAAAAAGCTTAATTCTTTTAATAACTCAAAACAGACAGGACATAGAAATCTAACCATACTGTTGCATTTTAAAATACCCTTCATTATGTTATCTAACAAACCAATTATTGTGTTTTGGGGATTGTAACACCTTGGCCCTCTCTATTATTGTACCTGATTCCAAATAAGTTTGGCTCTCCCACAAGCCTGCAGGGATAAAAGAAGAGCTATCACTTAAGTTCTAGGGTAATTCCTCACTCTCACAAGTATTCACTTCCAGAAAATTGCTAATAGGTCTGAAAGTGACTGTGGAGCATCAGCTGCTGCTGGAGTCTGAACTCCACTGAGTGCAGCACTGACAGCATGCCAAATGGCATTGCAGCACAGCCATAGCTGACTGGAAGCTGCAGCATCTCCTGTATTCTTACAGCTACCTTACTGCCTAGTCTGGGAGAAAAATAAAATTTGCCCCCTGCCCAAGAAGCATGGAGTAGACAAGGAAAGGATGCCAAGCCTCAGTCATGACTGCCCCCCTCTCGGGTCCAGTGATGATCACATACAAAAATGATGCTCCTGAGGATGCCTGTCTACTGTGTTCTTAGCAATTCCCATGTTCATCATCCATTCTACAGTCTGCCAATGTAGCTTCTCAAGTCAGCAACTATTGCATCTCATAAGGCAGACCTCCCAAGATCACCTCATGCTTCTCCCGTGAGCATGGTCTCAAAACCCCGTTATCTGTGAAATACTTAAAACTTGGAAGGCTTTTGCAGAATCAGAGAATAGTTTTGTGTTGTAAGGGACCTTTAATATAGTCAGTCTCTGCATAGGGAGCGGGAAACACATCAGTGTCAGAATTCACAGAAATGAAAGAAAGGTGTGATCATACAGAAAGACAGATCCACTCACTGCAGAGAGTTCAGACATTGCAACACAGCAGTAAAGACAAACACTCAAGGTCAACATTCAGCAGCAAAACAGACTTCTCAGCCAAGGGTATACTTTGTCTCATTAAAATGATACCACTCTTTCAGGAAAGCTACGGGTGGTCTGGATGTTTTGCCTTACTTTTGTTGTTTTTTTTTTTTTAAACTGAGTAAACAGAGGGGGAACCTTACCCAGACAGTCAGTTTTCACTGGAACAAACAGGCCAGCAAGCTTTCCAAACACACAGCCAATTAAATGCTATTTCTGGAGCCTGTAGGAGCAGGATGAGTTGCATTCTTGCTATTATCCAACAGGGGAGTAATAAAATTACATTTTTGTGTAAAAAGGAACGTTTAAAGTTCAAAACTAAGAAGTAAGCAACATCTGTATTGGTTCATACAGGACTGGAAGGAACCACAGCGGTTTGGGGAGACAAGTATACTGCGCTGCCATACTCCATTAGCTCACAGCAGCCTTTGCAACAACAGGACATTCTCAGCTCATCTCCTTACCCTTTTAATTCATCAGCTAAGCACATGCCAAACTGCTTGGTACCAGTTTCCATGCATCTTCTTATCATTAGGCGATAACGAGGTTCAAAGACATGGAGTGGACAAGGGATGGTAGGAAAGGCCATGGTACATACGAAGATGGGAACATCTTTATTCAAACTGTAAGAAAATAGTTTAAAAAAAATCACCTTTTTTTTCTGGGTGCTGCTATATTCAGCATATATCCTTAATACAAGACAAATGACTTCCTTAGACTCAATCTTTGTAAATGCGTATCTCTTTGAGGTTTGCCATTTTCACAAGACAAACAGTATTTCAGGACTTTTTTCCTTAATGCATTAAGTGAACAAACCCTCTAACATACTTCCATAAAGGCAAAAAGTCAAGAAATAGCCAATTTCCCAAAAACATGCCTAGTGATACATCTTAGATACACATGGCAAGATTTTGGTGACAACTTTTCACAGTAACAAAGTACTTAAGAACCAGACATCTTCAAAGCAAGATGGCAGAGAATCACCAAACTCAGTAAACAACTTTGATTTCAAAGCCCATTAATCCATTTGATCTTTTTTGGGATTAACTGCATGTTTTGTTTTACTTTTTAGCTGAGTTATAGCACAACATTCACAGGACACTGACTAAACTGGATCCTTGAACTTCTCCTGACCTGAAGTATAACCCATTGATAATTTGAATTCTACTCCCAGAAAATCCCCACTGTAATTTCTAAAGCTATTATGTTGTTTCAGAGAAAAAAGCAATTATCTTTATTTTAAGAATATTGTTGTGCCTCCCCACCATCCAAGCACATTGTTACTTGTTTATCTGCAACATACACATTAAAAATACAAAACATCTGGCAGATTCATTTACAAATTCATTCCTTTGTTGCGTTTTCATAAGCAAATTAACCTTCTTCAGTAATTCAGATTGAAAAACACATTTTTGTAGCAGCTGTCAGTAGTATAAAGAGAGCCTACTTTGACAATTCCTTCATTTCTTCCTCATAAACTTTCTTCCTTTCAGATAATTCCTCTGGCAAGTAACGGACTATCAGCTCTTCTGTAAGGACAGTCTTCTTGTAAGTTCTGCTTGCCAGAAACTACAAGGAAGAGTCAACTTTTAAGTCTGGTAACAAGAAGACAAGTAACATATCTTCCTCCCAGCCCACTCTTCCCTAAGGTCAAAGCGCACATTAGTTAGGACTGTACAGATTCCTCAACCTTTTCAGCATCCAGGCACCAAAACGTCTACTTTAGCCTATGTGGTTCACCCCACTGTTCTTTTTAACTCTAACCCCATACCCATTTTTGGCAGAACTTGTACTACCAGGAAGAAAAGGCAGTCCATCCTCACTTCGGCAAAGATATATGCATCTTTTTCATCTGCATCTGTCAGCTTACTAGCAAGAAGTACTGTGTATGGGATACCTTATGTCTGCTGCTGACAGGTGTTGACCAAGGAGCAACCATTCCTCATACACCACAGTTTCTACACAAACTAGAAATTTGGTATGAACATGGCTATGGCTGGGGGTCCCCAGGCATGAGCCTGATGTGATACTGGAAGCCTCCATTTCTTTAAGAACCAGCAAAACCACTTGTATTCCAATGAATGTCAAATACATCCTTGAGTAAATGAGGTCTGTGCACAGCTTGATGCTGTCAGTACTGTCTTGTTCTGGTTTCACGGAATCATAGAAGTTTGGGTCGGAAGAGATCTTTAAATGGCATCTAGTCCAACTCCTTCAGTGAGCAGGGACATCATCAAATGGATCAGATTGCTCAGAGCCCCTCATCCCACATGACCTTTAATGTTTCCAGCAATGGAGAATCTGCCAACTCCCTGGGCAACCTCTTCCAGTGTTTCATCACCCTCATGGTAAAAAAATTCTTACTTACATCTAATCTCTTCAAATCAACCCTATTTCACTTTAAAAGCATTACCCCTCTACTAAAATGCCTGTCCCTATCTTTTTTTATAAACCCTCTAAAGTACTGTAAGGCAGAGATCAGGTCTTCCCAGAGCCTTCTCATCAACAGGCTGAACAACCATAACTCTCAGCCTTTCTTCATAGCACAGGTGCTCCAGCCCCAGATCATGTTCATGGCCCTTCTTTGGACTTGCTCCCCTGTGCTGGGGACCCCAGAGCTGAATGCAACACGCCAGGTGGGGTCCCACCAGAGAGGACTAGAGGGGCAGAATCACCTCCCTCACCCTACTGGCCATGCTGCTCTGGATGCAGCTCACAAGTAGAGCACAGAAAATCTCCACACAGATGTTTTCAGAACACAAGTTCGTGCAGTTTTGTTAATTGGGGCAAAAGGACATACTTACTTCTGACAGCTTTTCCTTGCAGAGTGGGCAAAGTGGATTATGGTCAAGGCAACGCTCAAGGCATTTGAGGCAAAAGGTGTGTCCACAGGGTGTGGTAACAGGTTCGTAGAACAACCTTAACATGAAAACATGGAACAGAAACAACTAAGCTGCCAACAAAAACAACCTCCAGTGTGCGGAGAGGAGTTACTAGTCCTAGCTCTTTCTTTCTTTTCTGCTTTTGTATAAAGCACAGGTGACAGTGTTATCCATGGATACAAAAAAGGTTTTCAGTTTTACAAGCAGTAAACAACGGGGAACCACATAGATAATGGAGAAAACCACATCTGTAAAGATTCACCAGATCTAAGGTTCAGCAAAAAGGAACAGAGTAATGATTTAGACATTCTCTGGAAAGTTTCTCTTCTTACACCATGATAACTTTCTTCAGAAGCTAAAGAGGTTTTGTTACGTTAATGCCAGGTCAACACAGTCATACCTCATGCAGAGGGAACACTCGAAGTCCGATGCATCCACCAGAGTTGTTGGTATTTCACTTGAAGTGTCAGTGGTGTTTTCAGGTAAAACATCTCCATCTAAGCAGGCAAGAAGATTATTATAGTAAAGATGTAAGCATTACTGCATTTTCCAATGTTCTTTACACTGTTGATTTTTCCATAAAGAACATGATTCGTGTCTTTTCTTTTCTGAAGTTTTGTCTCTAATTAACATACTTCCCATCAAAGTTTTAGATTTTTTTGGCAGGACATCTTTTGGAGAGCAGAGGATGATGTCTGTGGCCAGAGAATACACTTTGGAGCTGAATACCCATTATTCGCTTCTCCAAAAATGATTGTGTTGTGGGTTTTTCTAGACTAGTTTTTAAAATATTCTGCTATTGCTTTCCCACTACCACCCCCACATCAGCCAGGCCAGATGTTTTCAAGTACATTAGGTCCAGAATTTAATTTGTTTATACACAGTCAAAATATTTCATCACTGTGTATTATAGATTTCTTAGCAGTGGTAATTTTTCTTGCAAATATAAGAAGGCTTACATTTTTCTAGACTAGGCTGTTGTAAAAATCCCAAATTTCAGACAGCTTAAAAGTTAAAACGACTACTGGAGCAGCATTAGCTAACACAGCTTTTATTAGCT
The DNA here is from genome assembly GCA_013397315.1 of Donacobius atricapilla. NCBI lineage: Eukaryota > Metazoa > Chordata > Aves > Passeriformes > Mimidae > Donacobius > Donacobius atricapilla. The sequence goes on along the minus strand of WBMY01017447.1, from coordinate 79,498 downwards.
CAACGATCTGCAAACAGAGAGGCAAAACACTTCACTTAAAATTCTACCCAGATTCATTTCTGGGGATGGTTTATATTCCTGGGTTAAACTCACTTTAAGGGTACGCACTTCAAAATTCACAGCAGCATTATTTAGGCTCAAAAGCTAATAGCTCCAGTTTCTGTTAAAATTTACACAAGCAAATTCTGCAACTTCTTTTATAATTTGCATCTTTGTGATGAGATGCAACAGAGCTGTGACTGCTGCCTCCACATGTTTCATACTAAGCAAATTCTTGACTGTTAAAAAGCTCTGCTTTTTATGTTAAGATAAAATGCTAGGATGCTTCGTTAAAGAGTAACTTAGCTCAGCATCTGGTTTATCTCAAGCACAGACAGGTTAGGTGGTTGTGGCCTACAAAGAAAAACAGCGCTATCTTTAACCTACATCTCACAGGTTAGCATTTAGTAATTGCAAGAACCTGGCTGTGTTAATTCTGCAAATAGTAATATGGCACTGGGACCTAGAACAGACCAGAAATTCGTGCTTATGGGTAAAACACGATCTCTGGCCTTCCCTGTGAAGATACAGGTGGGTCAGATTTCACAATCTATTTACTGAGTCTGCAGTTCACAGGCAGGTACAGGGTTTTTTCCTCCACAGCAATGTGATCAGAAACTAGCCATATATTGATTTTCTGTGGAGGTCACAGACAGACAGCTGTACTTGAAGACCTGGAACATTTTCAGGCAGAAGTCAAGGTGCAGGCTGTTTTTTTTTTTCTTTAAGGGAAAAAAAAATCACACCAGCACAGCAACATTTTCAAATTCTATGTTAACCAATTATTACACTACTCAGTGAAGTATTGCCTTTAGCATTTTTAGCCCTGAGTACTAAAGTCACTCTGGAAGTCTTTGTTAGAAGCTTGAGAAGCATATAAATTGCAAGCACAGCTATGTATCAAGTAACAGAAAACTGGGGGGTGGGGACTTACTACCCTTTAAAAGGCTTCTTTGTTTGCTTCGAAAATTTAATGTAAAGTTGCATGTGACCATTTCTAATGCCAGCTTAAGATTAGTTTCCAGGCTTACTTCATCTTTCAATCATATAGAAGGACAATGAAGTTCAGCTATAGCTGAAACCAAGAAAATGGAAATGGCACTAGCAACACAGAGACTAAACTGTGAGTGAATTACACACACATTACATTGGAAATAGCCCATTTGAGAAAGAAAAATACAGTTTTCATTCAATGAACTTAAACTGCTCTGGAATAAAGTAAATAGGTTGTTAGAGCAGAAACAAACACATCAGAGAACAGAGTATTATCCCAATTCCTGTAGGGAATGTTTCATTGACACCTATAAAAAGGGAAGAGTAAAACCGTTTACAGATTTTCAGTATGTGCAAGAGAAATTGCTTTTCTAAGCTACAACACAAACCTTTTTTAAGAATTTTACTGGGGACATCCAAGCTCTGCAAATCCCTCATATCACTGGACAGCTTTCTTTTTAAGCCAACCCCAGGTAAACTCGAGAGAATTGCTCCCAAAGACTTCTTGCTGTCATCAAAGTAGAAATCCAGAACGTGATGGGTAACAGAAGAATCAGTGCTTCTGAATACATCAGATTCTTGGGATGGGGTTTTTGTCAACCTGAACACAGTATCCTAAAAAAATAAGAACAGTTATATACAGCATGAGACAATTTTGGTTTGCTTTTATCTATTAGTTTTATCAGCAATAGATCAATGCTCCCACAAGAAGCCTAGCAATGGAGAATGGTCAGTATCAAAGGTCACTTCCCAATTGCATGAAGTAGGGCCATGTCTCTCCCTACACCACCTGTCTCTAGAAATTATGTTCCTGTCATACTAAAATCTTCAGTAGAAAAAAACCACAAACCCAACTGACCCCCACATGAAGGCGTCACATTGTTTTCTGAAGAAAAAGGTTAACTCTCTTATGTTTCTGAGGAAGTACATCCCAATAAGAGGTCCAACAGCAATGGAGAGAATAGGCTTACCAGGAAACTAAGTGCCTACATGGGTGCAGACAAGGACAATGTCACACAAATCAGAAAGATCCATGCACTATTTTTTGTATTTTTATGTTTAATGCTTTTTGCTTTACCTTTGAGGACCCAGCAACAGAGTTATCTTCCACAGCTGACTGTGTGTTTATGCTACTCAGAAATGCAGGTTTCAATCTTGTGTGGGATGTTCGACTAGAGAAAGGTGCTGTTAGACTATCATGCACATTTTCGAAGGCTGGGAAAAACATCTCACACATTATCTAGTCAATTAGAGAGAAAAAAAAGAGAAAGTAATAATTACAACATAGATATTTATGTTTGTGTGAACACAGATGCACAAACTTCACAGTTTCTAGATGCCAAGAAGCTTGCAACATCCAAGACATCCTGCATTTCCCAATGGCCATGGGAAACCTGACTGGCAGTGCCCACCACAACCACAGTCACATTCCAAAGTGCTCTTCTGGTGCCCACCTTCCTTACCAAAGGCTTCTGCTCCCCAAGAGCATCCAGGGCAGCAGTTTACTGCATCCTTCTCCTGATCCTACCCATCTCCAATTTGACACTCAGACCCTGCCTCCAGAAGTCTTCAGACCATGCTCTCCCATCAAAACCAGTTAACAGAGATGTGTTTAAACATTCCTTGTGTTCTTTATCCATCTCCGCCATCCTCAAGCAGATTTAACCCCTAGCTTAAAGCTGTGTAGAGCCTGTTCCCCCTCTCACCAGTCCCCACCAAGCATCTTGCCAAATTCTTGTCTCATTTTATAAAAAGCTTCCTGTATTGCTGGTCACAGGGAACCTGATGATGGGCTGTTAGCACTTAATGTGTCTAACTTCCCATAAGGAACAAAATGGTACAAAGACTGCAGGACATTTCCAGGACAGGGCAGCAAACACCGCTTCCTCTTCTCGATCCTCAGCCACTTCCCACACAGAAGTCATTTTTTGAGGGGTACTGAAATTAGCAGCCTCAAGCCTATACAGCGGAATTCACAAATATGTAATTCCTCTGGCTGGGGCATCAACCAAAACCCAAGAGATGCCTCACATAGCATAATGCTAAAAAGGTTTACTGGAGAATCTACTGAACCAAACTATCCTTCAGGTGTTTACTACCACCTGAAATACCCTGAACTTTACTTGGCTGTGGGATTAAAAGCAGCACAATGGCCAAGTAGCCAGTAAATACATTTTATACCTTTTGGGCTTCTTTCTTCATTGAGCTCCATTCAGGATTTAAGGCAACACAATAAAGAAACTCCTTCAATGCTTCCTCAGTCCTTTCCAATCCAGAAAGAGCTTTTGCTTTCACATAATGGCCCTGTTCACACAAAGGAAACGTACAAAACTAGAGATCATTTCTGAAGCGGCAGCAAGACACCTGAAAACAAACCTGAAAGTTCAGTCATTCTGCAGGTGAAGAACAAGATGCTTTTTGGGTGACAACCTCTTTGACACGTGTGACTGAAAGAAATTCAGTCCCTTCCGGTGAAGAAAGATTCCCCAGTAACCCTCTGCTGCATCATCCCTTGCCAAAGGCATTGCTCATTTCCTGAGAGAAGAGCTGGGAATAAGGAGGGGTGTTTTTTCCCCCAGGAACAAAGTCTACTACATTCATCCGACTGTGCTTGGATACACCAGAGAACAGTTCCACATACCAGGACAAACTTAAAAAGTAATGTACCTGAACAGAAAAGGCAGTGGCATGGGGCAGCCTGGAAGTGGCAGCTGACAGAGTTCATGATAAGTCACTTCTCCTGATGTCTTAACTAGGACAGAGATAATTTTTCACCTGTTTTATTTGGCCCAAAACCATCATGAATTTAGGGCAATGTACCAAAGCTTAACCTGAAGCATTTTAGCCCACCCTACCTACCTCTCCCATGTTCTGGAGTAACACATCCATGGCCAACAGCTACGGTAGCCAGCTTGGGAATAAATCCTACTTTACTTGTTACTAGTAGCAAGAGAGTAATGCTTCACCTCTGAACTTACTTGCAGATATCAAGCTGCATAGATGTTCTAATCTGACCATGGAAATTACTTCCTTTATAATGAAAAGAAACTAAGTGTGCATTTAAGCACTTCCCTCTTGCTTATTAGACAGAAGCTTGCTCTACAAGCCCACCCCTGACCCACATGAACATCTCTAGGCTGTACTGAAAGTACAGCTTCATTCATCTAAGAGACTGGCTAGATAAGAAGATCCACTTTTCCTCCTTCATCATAATGCTGAAAGATGCAGTATCACATAATCTTCCTGAGCAGGTAACTCCCTCATTCTTTCAATACTACCATCCAAGCTGAGATCTGTTAAGATCTTTACCATTCCACTGGAATTGGAAGGAGGCTCATGCCAAAAGCAAGTAGCAAGCACTGCACAGGCCAGGTTAATCAACACAATTATAATTTGGCGACCTGCACAAGAAGTCTCAGTACACATCAACTCTCCTTAGGTGAGATGTATTTTTCTTTTCCTCAATACAGTAAAAAAAGAGACACTGTGAGGCCTGACCCTGACCTTCTTACCTGGATGCTTGCACAGCCTCCATATAACCTTTTACACGCCTACCATCACTCTCAGCATTACTGCACTGCACTGGGGAGCCTACAAGCTTGTTTGAACTCGTCCTTCAGGGCCGTAAGAGCAACGTCCTTATCTGACCTGCAAGGGAGGACTGAGCTGGGCTGTCCACAAACGAAGTTTCTAAAGATCCAACACCAAGATTTAGACCCAGGGACTAGAGGCCCCTAGACTTCAGAGACTACTGCTGCCACCTTCCCTTTCCTATTTTCATATACTCCTGACAAGCATCAGATTGAAGAAGATATCCAAGCAGGGTCACAAGCAGCAGGCAGGAGGGCACCTCTGTCTACCCTCCATATAAAAACACAACTGGAAACTTCTCCCTGCCTTAAAGAGTCCAAGGACCTAGTTTTCATAGCAACTGAAAAGAAACCAACTTATCTACAGCTCCAATGACTACAGCATACACCAAGGAGTTTCACCAGTAACGCAGCAAGCCACTACATCTATTATCAATAAGCCAAAACATACTGGTAGGTGAACACTTGCATCCTAGGAGCTACTCTCAGAATTAAATTTAATTTTATGTTGGGTTTGTTTTTTTTAACTACATAGCTAATGTTTGAGCTGATCTCTTCCACTGGATGAGATGCTGCAATACACAAAACGAAACAGATGCCCAGAAGTCCTGGAGAACATGGATTTTGCGTCAGCACAGCTTATGTCAGTGTCCACACAAACACGAAAGCACAAGTGAAGTACATCTGAGACGCTGCTGGTTACGCCGTGATGACAAATTTCATTTTCAATTAACATTCTTCAGAGATGTCATTAATGAAACCTTTATCCGCCTACAGCTGACACGCTTCACATTTCCATGGATTCAGGCAAACAGACGACACTTCAAGAAAACATCTGATTGTGTGTAATTAATTTTTCTCCCTCTGCACAGAAACCCAGCCAGCATCACCCAAGATGGGATTCCTGACTTGGTGAGAAATTATCTGAGATAGAGAAGCAAACTGAATGCACGGGAAGATTATGAACTGCCTTCCAACATGAAAGGTTTTAATGGGTGACAGGACAGATACGCTTCTGAGTCAATTACCTAACTTGTCAGGGACTTGGTGCTTCAACCCTGACTGGGAATGGAGCACTAGATGCACTGCCCTGCTTGCTCATGCAGGAAGCTGAGGCATTTATGCAACATCTCCTTAGTCTCCACAGGAAGACAATGTCTGCCTAAAATCCTTCCCCAATTCCCCATGCTACACTCTCCCCAGGAAACAGCCAGAGGCTTTATCTGCTCAAACCTGTGCTGCAGTTTTGTTACTGATAGAAGAGAGACTGACTGCAGGTGTAATCCTAGGTGGGGTAGACTGTTGGACACTCAGTACCGCCTCAGGCAACCAAGTGATTCTTCCATTTCTCCCTCCTAACATTATTTCTGATACTTGTTTCAAACTGCCCACTGCTCCTTATAGCATGTCCTTTGGTTATGAAAAAAATCCCAACCCCTCTATGAAACAGGTAGACATCACAGATATGAAATTTTAGGATTAATGAGGGAAGGAAAATAATCCTGAAATACAGTCTGGGTGGCTCCTCAGAAAAACACACGGGCCAGCAGGCTGTCAAAGCCACCCACTTTCTGAGAACACATCATCCCAGAGGGACCTGAAAGGCCATCCTGGGCTGCTGGAGCCTTATGGACTGATTCTGCTGCCAAGCTGCAGCACAAGCTCTAACAGGTAATAGGCACAAGCATGAACAAAATCACACCACCAGCTGCCCATCACCAAAATCCCACCAGCTGGAGAGATTCTGAGGACCTCCCAGACTTGTTCTTTGAAGAACTTAAGACATTTTTGGCCCTGTTAATGACACAATGTTCTTCCAACAACACCCCCAGCAGCACTGTCCACAGCAGAGAGAGAAGCTCTGAGAAGAAGCAGTTTTCATTTTGGTCTTTACAAGAGGCAAGCACCGTACCGCAGGCCAGTGGGGTTTGTTCCGGCACAGGATGTCCGCGTCGTGAAGAGCTTGCTGGTAGTTTTTCATCAACGTGCAGAGCTCTGCCCGCTGTGCTATTAATGAACACTTGCAAGGAGCTGGAAAACAAAAACAGTTGCAAGGAACTTCACTAGAAGAAGTACTAGGACATGTTAAATACTATAACCTCATATCCAGCCACCGTAACAAAAACAATCACTACTTCACACCCATTACATTTATACTCTCCTGTAATGGAAAAAAAGGCAACTCCTTCATTCTTTCCTGCTTAAAATATATTTATCTCACCCTGATGCAACTTCTGTGTTTCATCTAGCAGGACAGACTTCATATGCATGAAGAGGATGTCACTGCTTTTTTCCCCGTCTTGCTTACGGACACTTCAGAAAGCAAGAAGAAAAAAGCTGCAAGTGTTTCTACCCTCAGGTTGGAGAAAGAAATCACCAGGGCAGGACTCCCGCTAAAATGTTCCCAGAAGCCATTAAGTAACAAAATTGATGCAGCCTTTACACTTCATATCCATTGCCTTCCCCCAGGCAAGCAAAACCTCTCATGATCGCACACCTTGCCTCCACAAATTCATGAATCATTTGGTTCACATGGATCATGAACCTCCCAAGCATTATTATTCTGTCCCTTCTTAAGGTCTCTACAACACATTTTAACTTCATAGAACCACAGAAACACAGGCTGGTCCATGTTCAGCCTGTCCACCAGCACCTCCAGCTCTTTTCTGCAGATCTGCTGCCCAGTCCAGCCCATCCTGTTGCACAGAGTTCTTGTGTCCCAGGTGTACTACCTTTGCAGTAGACAAAGCTGGCCCCAGGTTGTACCCAGCCCTCCAGCTCATGAATCACTCCTTCCTCTCCCAGTTTGGCGTCAGGGACAAACTCACTGACAGCATACTCACTCTTGCCTGCGATGGAAGCTGTTAATAAGGTGACAACCCCATTACCAACACCTGGACAAGGCCACTGGCAGCCATCTGCCCAGCAGCTCTCAAGCCACTGACTGCCCCACGGTCCAGTCAATTCTCCACCTCCCTGCCACAATGTCCCCAGCTTGGCAAGTAGGACAGTGCAGCAGGCTGCAGCAGCATCCTTGCAAAACACACACTAAGTCCCAAATAATGCTCTGCTTTTGTTCGCTAGAACAGCTATGTCATCATAGGTGATGAAATTTATGAGAGATTTACTCTTGGTCACTGTTGACCTTCATGTACTGGGAGAGGCCTCTGGAAGGCTGGAAGCTGGCTGCTGGCAGGTAAGTGCAGTAATCCTTTCCCAAACGTGAGCTGGTTAAAACTGTCAAAACTGGTAATAAACTTTACAAAGGCTCCAAGGTGTGCTGAGATAGTATCACATTTCTGAAAATTTTAAACTTCACATCCAAACTTGCTCAGATCCAAACTTTTCCACCAAGTGTCACCTTACGCATGTTCACACACAGGGCTCCTGTCTCCAAACTGTCTTCAGCCTGCTTTGGCTTCACTGGATCTCGCTTCAGCACCAGCATCCTAAACACACCCTCAGTACGAACGCATTGCCCATACACAGCCCAGGTATTAACACATATGCATGAACACAGAGCAAGCACAACTGCTGGAGGTACCACCACTCAGTTCAAAGACCTACCAGGAGGGATGGCCCAACATCACATCCCTCTCCCACCTTCTCCCCTCTCTTGGGCTGATGCTACTGCTTGTGCAGCAAACCAGGCTTGCGTGACTGCACCACGAACCACAGCAAAGAATCAATTGACTGGAAGTTAATTCAACAGCAACAAATAGAAAGGTTTAAGAGGATTGGTTCCCCCTCAACTAGTTCACTGTACAGCCACACAAACTTGAGTGCCAGGACACTGGATGAGAAGGAAAGAAGCAGCAAGAAGCGCTGCCATTTTTGGCTGGAGCATGAACTGATGCCAGATATACTAACTGCAGCATGACTTATCAGGGCTGATGCTCCTCCACTGGTCTCAGAAAGTGACAGCTACAGACTACACTTAAAGAGCTCTGCAAAAGTTCACACAGTGGGGTTCTGTGCTGTTTTTTGTTTGTGTGGTTTTGTCATGGTTTGTTGTGGGTTTTTTTAACTAATACACATGCAGACTGCTGCATGCAAAGATCCACATTTCTACCCGTTAGGTTTTAAAAAGACTGCAAGTGAAATGAAATTGAAAAGCAATTAACCTAATATCTTCAAGTAAATTTTTTGTTTCTTTTGAGCAGATGCTCAAATATGAAATTATTTAATTTCGCTGCATTTGAGCAGTAAGGAATTCATACTTAGTATTTCCATCTTTGTATCTGCTCTAGGATACCCAGGTGCAGGGTATGCTGAGGGGGTAGACGCAACAAGCAGAGTTATGCACCTCCACAGGAAAGCAGGGTGCAGGGTGGGGTATTTCTGGCACCACAGGGAAAGGAAGGAAGCAGCGTGAGATTACAGGTCAAGTCAGCTTGCTGCTTCTGTTCCCTACTGCACATTTTGACCATACTGATGCTTTCCAGCACTCCTCAGAACGGTTCACACAACCAACAGACCCAGAGATAGAACAGGTTCATCAGCTCTTTTTCAGGAACTTGTTCTCACTGCAAAAGTTTTAAGCAAAAAAAAAGCCATTGTAGAGCACAACAGTGTGGCAAAGGCTGCAGATTCTCCCAAAGCACAGTCCAAAGGGGCTCACAATATGAAAGGAAAATAAATCAACCTGGAGGCAAGCCAGAAAAAGCTATGTGCATTCATGGCTTGTACATCTCGTTCACTGAGACTCAGTCAGAAAGCATAAGGCGTGGCCCATCTTAATGAGTAACTGGCAAGGAATGTTTAGTTAACCGAGAGAAAGGATAAACCCAACAAACCAAGCAGCTTTGCTAAAGACAACAGTATTTATAAGGACACAGTGTAACAGGTCTTCTACAGGGAGATGAAGCATCTAGACTAGATGCCACAGCTAGAGCGGCGCCCAGCCACCTCCTTTCAGGCTCACCTCACTCACAGAGCAAGCAGTTCAGCCTGAAATCTTGCTGGCTCTACATCTAACCCATGCACCTCTGATTCCAAGCCTCTGCTATTGGCAGGACTGTCCCAGGAGGGTCTGCATCTCATCAGGGCAAAGCTAGATGGACTGAAACCTCATTCTTTGTCAGTGGGACTGAGGTATCAGCTGGCTGACTCCAACTCAGGGTCCATGTGGAAGTGGGATGAAAATGTATACACCCAGCTACAGCCTAAGTAACTATAGGGTTTCTTTTGAGCATCATGATATTGAGCTGTCCCATGCCACAGCAAATGCTGTGGTGAAAATAATTAGTCACAGAAGGTGGAAGCAGAGGGCTTGAGGATGTACAGAGTTTGTGAACACTGCTGGATGCCAGTATACAAGTATGCCAGTGTTCAAGGCCAGGCTGGGCAATGCCTTGAGCACCCCAATCCAGTGGTCTAGTGGAAAGTGTCCCCGCCAATGAGACTAGATTATCTTTAATAATAATCCAACTCTTAACCGTTTGATTCTACACTATAATAACTGTCAAGTTTATTTTTGCAATTAAAAAAAAAAAAAAAAAAAAAAAAAACAAAAACGAACCCAAAGAAACACCCCTAAAAGAAAAAGCTGCACAATAGTCAAAAGCTTGTTTTAAAATAATGCACCCTCTCTCTTCTGGAGATGAAGAGCAGAGAAAAAAAAAAGATTTCTTTTATGAAATGACTTATTATTTCAGGCCAAATTAAAAAAGAAAAGAAGTAGAAAATTTTACTGTTTCCACAATACCAGCAGATGGCATTTTGTGAATCCAACTCCTCCTGGGAATCTACAGCTGCACAGTAAAATTTATGTCCTTGTCAGCATCAGGGATGCTGAGGCTCCCAAGATCTGCGGCTCTGGGCATCTGGGAAACAGGGACTTCCTCCAAGACACAAGTCCTGGGAGTCTTCCCAAGCGTCTCCCTTCACCCCAGCAATAATCCCAGTACACCAGACAAAGGCCACCGGCAGCCCATACAGGGCCCAGAGCTGACATATGTTTGGGTCTTTGCCTCCTGGACCCTCCTTTGGACCAAATATTGCCTATCCTGAGTGTGGCTGTCAGCTTGGATTTCTTCAAAATCATTAATTCTCCTCTCACACCATGTTTGTGATCATATGCACCCTTCTTACACTGTGCTTTAATTTATGCAAAAGCTATCACCCAAAATTACTTTTCCAGATATGGCCAAGCATTCAGGTTTTTTAAAAAAACGATTCTGTTGAGTTTGGGAGGCTGCTAGGAGAACAGGGCTCCCCAAAATCTCCTTGTGCCTGAAAGGCAGCTAGAGGAATTATGAGAATTTGCCCAACAGTCCATAGATGATGATAGAAGTTTTACTGTAATAAAATACACTATCATTTCTTCCAGGAATTCAGAACAGAAAGAACAAGTTTAAATTTGCTAGAACTCTCTAACTCTCCTTATCTGACAATTCTTCCTAGAAAATTGCATCTTATTCACACCTATTTCAATTCTAAGCATATTTCCTGAAGGCATGAGCAGAACTGAAATAGTATCATCACAAACACCTTTCAGTCTTGCTTGTAAGAGTCAGCCTGCACAGTATTTTAGCAGAAACTTCTCTCATATTTTAAAGAAATTTCTGCCCTGAAGAGAGAAAGAAACTTGGCTTGTTTTGCTACATTATGCATTTAGTTCTGAACAATTCAGTATTGAAAGCCTTTTAATAAGCTTGAAAAATAACATGAAACATATATTTTCATTTCAGTGAGAAATCAGCAAGTTTCAGTAATTAACTGAAGAGCAAATCAGCTTTTCACCTCCAAATTCATGTAAGCATGACAAGTCCATGCACAAATAATGGATGCAAAGAGTTGTTTGGTAGGGAAAGAGCGGGTGGCAAAGAGAAAGGTGCTGTTTAGATAAAATAATTAGCAGAAGTAGTAAAGACATTCAGGACTTTAAAATAAAACTTCAAGCAAAGATGAAAACCAGAGTCAGCTTCCCAAACCTGATTAAGGAGGACAACGAACATGATCACGTACTTGCAATCAGCAAACCCATGATTTCCAAATCATCAGTCCACCTTAATTGGATTAACAAGCAGACTTGAAAAAAATATACATATTTTCTGAATATCATGGCTTTTCCTCCTTGCATTTGCATCACTGGCATCTTCCTGAAGTGAAGTAATCAAAGATCCCAGAGGAAATGTGCAAGAGCTTTTAGCGCACAAAGCGTGCAATAAAAGATAGCTCCTCCTCCAGAAGTCTACTTATGCAACCCAGCACCCCTCCGCAGCACTTAGAAGGCAGGCACTTGGGAACGGGACTCAGAACAGGAACACCCATTTCCCCTGGGGGACTAAGGGACCAACACTGGCAGACAGTAAGGTATGGCCTTAGGTACTCTTGAAATAGGTTGTGGTGAGGATGAGGAACACAGGGCACCACCATCCTCCACTTGGAGCCAGTGCCATCAATTTTTAAGAAGATGTAATTTTAAGATTGATACTCATTTCTCTTGGGCCTCTCTATTTTGCTGTTCAAAAGCCCAGGCTTAAGAACAAAGCTCTTGCAGTGTGCTGAACAAAATGCTTTAGATTCTCAGCAGTTTTATTTCAGGCTCAGTAAGCCCTCAGCTATGAAGCCCCATTTGTTATTTAAAGCTGGACTGTCATCACTGCTAAGCACTGCTAATTACTATTCCCATCATTACTCAGGAGAAACACCATAAGGGAAGTTGTATGCTACCCACAAGAGCTGCTACAGATGATGCAGCTAACTTTGCACCCTTGCTTTTGCACTGTAGCTCTGGCCCCATGAGGCAGAAGCATGCCAATTACATTACATTACATTATTACAAATTCATTTTTACCAATTACATTAACCTACAGTTTAGTTTGCATGTCCACAGCTAATGACAACCTTCTTCCCAAACCCATGTCATGAACTGCAGCAGCAGCAGAAGTCCCAAATTCAAGAACATCCCAGTACAGAGCTAAGCGTAATATATTAGATCATTGCTTCCTCCTATGCAAATCCTAATCTTTCAACACCCTGTGCTCTTTCCGGGTAATACAGTGTGAAACAACAGACCCTCCCTGTATTTTCAGTTCCCAGTCTACCCTTTGGACATTTGGGTTGCTTCATATGATGTACCCCCAAGTCCATCTATGGCCTCTTGGCACTACTATAATAAAAGCAGTAAGTACACAAACATGACTCATTTTTCAATGCTTACTAATTCACCTAGCATTTAGTTCAAGGCTGGGAAAGGTTTCCTACCAAAGCCTCAGTCAGAATGGAATTATCTTCTCAAACAGCAGGTACAGAGATTGCCCCAAATCAAGGTATCTAAAGACTGAAGTAGGATATAACAAGATTCAAAACCAAAACAAAAAACATCAAAGGGTCAACCCCTGCCAGATCTTCAAAGCACCCAAGGAACAGTTCTGATCTTCCCAAAGAAACAGGGACCTATGCTAGATGCAAAAGAACCTGTGACTGCAAGGAGACTCCAAAAGATCGTTTTACTTTACAGACAAGGTGGGACCAGCCAAGTAGGTGTCCCACAGTCATAGTTTATTTAACAAGACCAATTTACAGTCAGATATTCTATCATGAAACTACTTTACCAGTGACAACATAGTTGCTTTCTCAGACTTGATTAGTACATAGGCTACATTTCCAGAAGCTACCCTTCAGGTCTCTCTGTAAGCTCTTTTTCCAGTTAAAGCTTGTTTCAGAATTTCTGACTTTTGCGAAAAGGATCCTCTTGTTTCTCTGTTATTACCTCACTTCTTCTGTCCTCAAACAGAGCAGATCCCTTAATACACTTGCAAAAAAGAAAAGAGTACTGCAATACTATACTAATTTTAAGATAAGGAAGCACAAGTCAGTTCTATAAATGTCTTCTTTCAAAAGCAAAAGACATTCTGTTATACTTTAACAAAGAAAAAAAGAAGAGTATGCTGTCTGAAGAGATTTCAAAAATTCTTTAGACTTTGATAAGTAGGTATAGTTCATTCTCGAGGATTCCTGAAGTAGTTCAATTATTTATAGGAAATTACATCTGGATTACATACACGAAGGGGGAGGGGAAAATATAGTTCTGTACCATTTAAGATGGGGTAAGTTACATGAGCAATGTTAATTACCTTAAAAAAAAAAAAAAAACAAACCCACAAAAAAACCCAAAACCTCACAGCAACTGTCTTCCCTTCGCCAGTGATGAATAAGCCTCCTGAACACGTTGGCTCCAGTCTTGCAGCTTGGCAATGCCTCTGCCTGCAGCAGACCCTTTGCACGCAGGCAAAAACTTCCAGAGACCCAACTACAGGACCTGAGCACTCAACACAAGCTTTGTACAAACCAAGAGTAACAGGAGCTTCTCCTTCAAAGGACTTGACATGTTTCCAGTGGTGACATACATGAAGTACTTACTACTATTTTTCAAGCACTACTTCACAGTAAAAGGGGGAGGGGAGGTGGGGAGGCACTGAGGGGCAGAACCCTGCAAAATACTTCAAGTTTAAAAATAACTCTAGGATTACTGCAACAGTCTCCAGGTAACCTTGACTCCTACTTTTACCCCTTTTTTCTGTCCACGCAGAACAGAGCAAAGAGGTTTTGGAGACATACTTTAAGCAGATTCCAAGACATGATTTTACAGAGGGATCTGAAAGTTCCTTTTTTTAGCACAACTCCTCTAAGCAGCAAGCATCTACTATTTTTTGTATAGGTAATTTCAGAAACACTACCTCTCACTCTTAACTTCAAGTCACCTTACTTTAGGAGCTGCAAAATTAAATATTCTTCTGATAAATTATTAAATTAACTGAACCAGTTGCTGTTGCAGGAGTCATGACAGCTATCTACCATGGCTTTTTCGTTGTTTTTGCTAAATGGCTGGTGCAACATCAAAGACTTCTTTACCACTGCAAAAAGGAAACTGTACCCAAGACCATGTGAGGAAGGAAGACTTGGTCAACATCTTTTTTACCATATCAGGAAAAGACAAATACCCTTATCTTTTAACAGTAGCCTTCTAGAAATGGTGTACAAGAGAAGAGACCATTAAAGTGTTCTAAGACATATAATGCATATGCAGGTGCATGTGTGTGCTCTCTAGCAGTTTTCTTTGAACAAAACTTTGGTGCAAGTGCACCATTAACAAGGGTACAACCTTAGAAAATGCCAGAATTAATATAATGCATACAATGGCATCAGCCACCTCTACAAAAATTTAAGCACAGCTCTCTCTCTAGAGAGCTCAGTAGCTTTCATTTACAGATCGGGACTCTTCTTCGCTTCTTCTGACCCTGACCCAAGACTAATAAAGAAATCCATCACTGGTCAGGGCTGCAGACAAGAAAGCACCTGAAGGCTGTTCTACCAGTCCACCAAGAAATTCTGATCATCCTTTCCCTCCCTTATCTGGAACAACTTAGACACACACATAGAAGGAATATGCCCAAGGAAATTATTTCTGGGGCATGGCAGAACGCTTGCCCACACCTATGTTACGGCTGTGAGCACTCAGTCTAACTCCAAAATGCTTGGCTGGAAGTTTACCTATGCCCTGCTCTCCTGGAAGGAGTGCAACCCCACAATCTGCATTTACCTAGCAGGAAAATCTAGAGCAGTTGCTCTTGAATCAACTCACATTCACCGGCTGCAGCTTCCTTTGTGTCTTTTTATTACTGCCTCCCGGCCTGCCCCACCCCTTAATTCAATTCTTACAAAGAGAGAATTTGGAAGGCGTCAGATAAATTTCCATTAATTGCTTGACCGAAAAAGTAATTAGTGTTGACTGGCCACAAAAAGCTTTCTTTTGGACCAGACCAATTTGTCGTGATCATCCACTGGGGTGGGGGGGGTTCTCCAAGGTCTGGCCAAGAGAGGCAGATTCTCCTCTTTCTACCAAAGCTCAGGAAAGCTTCTGCATTTTGTTTCTAGTAACACCACAACGACTACCCAGCGGGGCAGAGGTCAGTGAGCAGCTCTCCACTCGGGGAGACTGGAGATGGAGCATCCCCAGCACCCACGCAGCAGCACCTCCCTTGCTTGCCCCACGGCACTGCTATCTCTGGCACTACTCTGGGCTTGGTACAAGCTCATCTCCTCTCCTTGGCCTTTCCTACATCATCCACTTGAAACCAAGATCCACATAGACATATGTGCAAAGTAGCCTTTTCTTCCTAAGTCCTTTATCTTTCACTGTATTTTGAAAACTCTATGATACACTTGAGCTTTATCTCCTACATGCTCATTCTGGAACCCTTGGCAGGGGTGGAACTAAAATCCTGGGCAATGTGAGCAGCTGCATGCACCAGCTATCGCACCCCTCACCCCAGGACAAACATATTTCGGCTCAGAAAGAGTCCATCACACTAGAAGTAAACACAACCACTGAGTGTTTGCTGAGCTCTTACAGCGCTCCAGAAGCAATGATCTTCTCAGGCCTCTGCAGCAGTGGGTAACTAGACACAGATGTCTCATGTAGAAACAGGGTGTCCTGGAACGCCAGTGTCCAGACAGGATGTGTGCCACCCTCAGGGCTGGGACCCAACCGTACAGCACACAGCAAGCAAACAAGCAGCTGCTCCATCACACCACAGGAGCCAGGGCAGGGGTCACCCCTCCACGCTCGAAGCTCATTTGAGACTAGGGTCAGGTGGGTGCAACAGGGTCACAAGCCTTTCCCAGCAGCACCACAGCCCTGCGGGCAGGCTTGAGAGACCCCCCCCAAGACCTGCAACTGCTGACACAGCCCACGATACAGAACCGCTACAGAACAGCAGCAACCGGAGCCACAGAACTACACCCCTGGGCTTTGTATCCCTGAGCAGACATCTTCAGGTTTATTTACAGGAAGGATGCGAACAGGCTGTCTCAGGACAAAGAAGGGCACAGAGAAATTCTGGCTTAAGGCATGACCAAAGATCACTCCCACCTTCTCACACTCTGCATGCATGTTGTCTAATGAATGTACCCTCATCCCAAAGTGAGCTTCATTTCTTTTAGACCTGTACTTGGGAAAAGCTTTATTCATAATCTTCCCAATGAAACAACAGCTACCTGTTGCCTTTGTAACTGAGAAGTGCTTTGGAGAAATAAAAAAAAACAAAACCAGAACACACTCCCAAAAGCACATCTGACGGCGACTGACAAGAGATGTGGACCCCATGGATTTCTCACATGAAGCCGTTTATTGATACGCCTAGCTGAGTTTATATACCTTTTCATTATGTAACAGGTAATACTGCCAAGTAACATTGCTGAATTCATGCCGCGTACTAACTAACACAGGTATGCCCAAGTTCTGCTAGCTAAGCACATGTTGTACCAGGCACACCACTATCTTCTGCATTCCTTTCTCTAAGTTCTGCTTTCTGTTGCCGAAGCTTGCAGCCTACTAGCACATCCACTTCTGTCATGAGCTGAACAGTGCTCCCAGCTTCGGCTCTCTAGCTGCATTCTCACACACATCCTCAAAACACATTATTTTGTCACTGAAATCTAGCTTACTTTAACTTCAGGCACACAGCTGAAAGAGCCTGTATGTCTGGATATAAGGAAATGACTGTATTCCTCACAAGCACAGTCCCTCCAAAGAGTATAGTATCTCCATCAGACAGAGAGCAGCAGGTGAAAGAAAAAAGGGTGCAGAAAGCACATGCTGCACAAAAAGGCCCCAAACCCAAATAAACATAACAACTCCACAAAGCAATCCTGCATACATGTATGATATATTTCATTTTGATTAACCTAAGAGTCCAGACAATCAAAAGACTAGTTAGAAGAGAAGGGATGTCAGAGAGGAAGCCCATCTCTGATCCCCACACGAACAACATTTGGATAATACTTGATATTATGATGGCTGAACAGCATAAAGCTTGGCACAAAAAACGATCCATCTGGAAACAAATGCTTTCTTTCAAGCAGCTTGACATGTGCCTGCTTTGAAGCTGCGGTAATTAGATACCTTACAATAATGGAGGATCTATTACAATGTCTATAGCAGAAAAAAAAAAAAGGCAGTGACTTTGTATAAAACAGCACAGATCAGATCTCAAGAGGACTGGAAGGATCAAATAGCAAAGCTGATCTTCTTAAGAACAAAAAAACCCACTCAACCACACCTGAATCCATAGCAGACTATGGGAGTGAACATGGAAGCAGCAGTGGTGTTGTAGATGTGATAGTTAAGGACAAACGATGAACATACTCACTAAGAATATGAGTTTGTAAGACTAACTAACTAGTTCAACTGGAAACAGTTGACAACTTGAAGGCATATGGACCTCATCCCAGGCCTGACATATGTAGCAGATATTCCAGATTGCACCAGAAATGTAATTCAAGAATTGAAGCACCTTAAGAACTAGAGTGTGAATCAGGAGAAGGTCACAATCAGAACGAGCAAGTGATAGGAAAACTTGCTTTAATATTGCACCACACAAAGCTAGTGGTAACAAATGGGAAGTATTCCACAAAGGAAAGCATTCCACAAAAAACACCAGTAAAAAAATCCGACTGAAAGTGTGTGTACTGCCAAGAAACCTGGAATATTATCTAACTTTATACCACAATTATATAATTAATGTGTTCACATGCTGTCAGATGCTAAAAAGAAATTTTAATGATACCCAGGCCCTTGACACTCAACAGCATACACAAGCATTTGGAAGCTGTAAAAAGCACTTATCTTCCCACACATTAGATGTTGGTTCAGCCGGGATTAGAGGAAACTGAGGGGACACCTCACCACAATTTCCAGCTTCCTCACAAGGGGAGGTGGAAGGCCAGGCTTTTCTCTGGTAACCAGGTATAGGACCTGAAGAAACAGCACGAAGTTGCGTCTGGGGAGGTTTTGGTTGGGTTTTAGGAAAAGATTTTTCACCCAGAGGGTGGTTGGGCACTGGAACAGGCTCCCAGGGAAATGGTCAAAGCCACAAGCTTGACAAAGAGTTCAGGAAACTTCTGGACAATGCTCTCAGGCACATGGTGTGACTGCTAGGGCTGTCCTGCTCATTAAAGTCACCCATATGCTAACATTTAAATACTGAAAAGTTAGAAAAGTGCTGTGGGGCTTTTTTTTTTTTTTCCGTATTTATTTCCTTGTTTTACTTCCTTATAACCATGATGTTAGGTCGGAAAACAAGAAGGCACTCCAGCATGCCGAAAGGCAGTACCTGATGAACATGTGGCATGAATTTAAGAACACGAAGCTCTTACACAGTAGTTCATTTTGTGAGAAACAGCAACAAACATGCACAAAACATCAAAAAATATGATGGGCTGGGGGCATGGGCTGCCCTTCATCAGCAGGAATTTGGATCCACTACAGGGAAGTTATGGCATGTAAGCCTATGGCTTTTGGATCTCAAAAGCTAGCAAGACACCTGTGATTATTTCCAATTAAAATTTTAATAAAAAGAAGAAATTCAATTTCACTGACAAGACTGAGGACTTTCTGAACTGATTCCCAGGCTGCTTGGGAAGTCACCAAAGACAGAAATAAGGACACTGCAAAGGAGTTATCTTGAGATCCTGATGCACAACAGCCATGGCTGGAAATTGTACTCCAGGGACAGGAAGGAGAAAGACAAGTGCTGTGTGAGAACACTAGCAGCACACCACAGTCTTCCCTCTCCTTTCACCCCCATACAGACACAGCAAGAAGCAGAGACAACAGTGCGAAACAGTTCTCTAAAAAACTCTTCAAACACTAACTTCATTGATGAGATGCTATTTTCCCCAGCAGTAGGACCCTGGACCCAAAAGGTTAGGAGGCTTCCCTACTGGAAACTCACCGTATCCACCAGTGACCTACATTAAGCCTCTCCTCTCCCTCTGCTTCACCTTCCTTCTTGGGCTCCATCCTGCCCTACTTTAATAGGGATTACTTCAGCTAAACCACATAATAGTTTTATAGGGACATTCAGCTAGGACTGAAAACTTGTCACATCTAGATGGAAAAGTGCAAGAAATAGCAGAAGTAATCGTTTCCACAGCCAGCATCAGCTGCGAGGAGATAGGAGATGTTATGCTATCCCATCCCAAACTCTTCTATCTCCGATGCCTATCCATGAAACCATGGCAAAAAATCAAAGTGAGTCAAGGTCCAGCGTAACAGTGAAATTGTTTCTCTCCACAGCAAAGGAAATTTAAAAAAAAAAATCAGAGCCATTTATCCCTGCATGTAACAAAAGAACACGATTTTTAGTCAATGCAGGGAAGCAGCTCATCGTCAGAGGAGCGGTACAGATTTCCCTACGCTTGTCTCTGAAAGACATTTACCCGCAGGATTTCGTCAGTGTTCAAGCGACGGAGGCTTTCTCCCCCCTTCCTCCTCGATTAAACCGGACATCCATTACGCCGAGCCCGGCGGAGCGGCGGATCCCGGGGGATTTGCCGAGACCGCGGCTCTCCCCCCCTGCCCGCCTCTCCGACATTGCCGGTGCTGTACCACCCCCGCCGCTCGCAAGGGCAAACAGCCGGGCGCACGCACGCACACAGCCACTACTACAAGGCTACAACCGAGCGAGCGGGATCCACCTACTACTCGGCGCAGAGCCCGAAAACAAGCTAGTTTTGATAAACTAAAACTAAGGCTGCCATCGGCTTGGCGGAGGAGGAAGGCAGGCATTTTTATTTAAAGCCAAGCTCTTCAGAGAACACCCTGCACACAGAAATCCTCCGTGTCAACAAAGAGGCTACGCTCAAAACACGGGCGGACCATCTCTCCAAGGCTAAACGTAGATTAATCATAAGTATTTTGCAGAGTGCAAGATAAAGGAAACTGTCTGAGCCTTTACACCTACTGATATCTCATTAGATGTGTTCAAAGCTTTTCTCTTGCTGGAGGTGCAGCTACACGTAACTGAATGAATCCGATCCACACACTCATTTCTTCCACGAAGCCGCGGCGAGGCTCAACACGACCACTACTGCGTATCCTACACTGAATGATGGCTTTCCCATAAATAGGAAAGCGGGATTTCTAGAAATACTGCATAATGAGTCATCGGCAGCGAACAGCTAAACGCCAGGCACCTTCAAAGCAGGGACAGAAATACCAGCGGAACAAAAATAGCCATTCACTGGAGCGGGGGGCGGGCGTGAGGAGACCCGCTGGCAGGATTCCCGCTCGTAACCCACCCCCAGGCGCCCTCTCCCCGCCCGGCTGCGGGGGCCAGCCCGGTGCTGGCGGGCAGCGCTGCCCCCGCCGCGCCCCCTCCTCCTCCTCCTGCCCGCCGGCGCCACTCACCCATCTCTAGGGCCTGGTTGTACTTCTCCAGGGCGGCCGGCAGCTCTTGGCGCTCCCGCAGCGCGTCGCCCTCGGCGCGGAGCCGCC
>WBMY01017447.1:2435-52877 GCA_013397315.1 Donacobius atricapilla | reverse complement strand
ATATATATATATATTTTTTTTGTCAAGAAAGCCTGCATTCAGAAGTATTTTTATAAGAAACTTGCAGGGTAGTGCCAGTGATGAAAAAGGTGTTAACTGATGTTAAACATAACAAGAATATTTTTTTTAAATTTTTTTTTTTTCCCAGAAGACATGTAATACATTAATCCAGCTGCTGTGAACTGCAGGAGCTAAGATGGTTTCTGGAGAGTCTCATGTATCTTTGCAAGATCATAAAGAGGGAGCTGGATCTCATCTTTCCAGAGTCACACGTGTGTGGTGTACAAAAGATGTTATTCTTAACTACCTCCTGCATGGGCTGATGGGAAGATTAAACAGCTTAATAATTGTCCAACAAATCATTAATACACCTTATGATGCGAAAGCAGCCAATTAAAGTGTACTACCAGATTCCCTTCCAAGTGCTTCTGAGATAAGCACTGCTAAGAAAATCCCCTTTTCTAGCTATAACAGTCTTTATAGAATGAGAGTGTATTAACTTTTTCAATTTATGTATTAGTTCACATCATACACTGTAACCTAATGAGGTGGTATTGTTCATGCTTAAGTAAAGCAAACTAAAGGACAGCCCAGTCCCAGCTGCTTTGCTTTCTCCCAGCATAAAATCAGGGAATTTTCTGGCCTTGTTTGGTAAACATCAGCTTGGATTTTCAGAATAACACAGACATTTTCCACTGTGCTGGTTCACATACCTGAAGAAATATCAAGACCTGTGTTTCTCCATGTTGTTGGCATCATCAGGGCCTTTGCCAGGCACAGGGCTGAAGCAGGATGTCCCCATGATGACTGATCTCCATCCAACTTTTGATACCTGGGGTCAGTTTGCCCACTGAGCACAGGGGGTTCTGCAAAAAATCCATGGTGAAATTGGGTGAAATTAGACTTGTTTGTGCGATAAATGGAAACGATTCATGCTAACTAAATTGTAACTATTTAGAAAATTGTTGTTATAAAGCAATAAAGGAAATTATTGTTATAAAGCAGATGAGCCCCTTTGCAGATGTTACATGTAAAAATAGGATACAGGATGTCGTTTTGAGATAAGTACTGTCTCAAGACAGAATCGACCTTGGGATGGACAAAGCTGGGATGGTTTCAAGTATAGGATCTGAAGTTGTGGTTTTATTTATGAAATGCAAGGCTAATTTTGTGGAACATAATGCTTACTTACATAACACAATGCTTAGGACGCATGCGCAACCTGTAAGGTTATCCAGAGGACAATGAGGAAGACTGTGAGCCTTCGTCCGAAAGACCACCAAAAGAAGAGAGAAGACTCCCTAGCAGCAAGTGAAGCATGAGCCGTGAAGTATAGTGACATAGATTTTTAGAATCGGAAATAGGAGGAAATTTAAGGGAAACATTGATGAATATGTATTAGCATATAGTATATAAGTTTAGTCTGAATTGCTTTGTTTTGTACGTGAGGAAGGGTGAGAAGCCCTCCCCGTACCCCAGTCTGTTTTGCTTATGCATTAGCCAAGCCTTAATCATATTTAATTAATTACTGCCAAAATATATCTATATATTCTGGAATATATTTACTAAATTGTGTTCATTTATACCAAATTGTTATTCAATTAAATTGCTGCTAACTCAATAGACCTAGTTGTTTGACTTTATTTATAACATTTGCAATCCCTGTTTGAGCTGTGGCTTAGCAAAGCACATCTCACGCTCTTCTGGGCTGCTGCAAATGCTGAAGCGCAACAGCACCTGGCCAAGGCTGAAAGGCAACAGCCAGGTGCATTTACCCTGCATGGGTGGAAAGCACTGTCACCTCACCTCATGTCGCACCAGGGCATCCTGAAGTTCAGTGAGATGACACATACCCTGGCAAGGGACTCTTCTGGCATCTGGCACTGAGCTCATTTTAAAAAGCATGTTGCAGTTCATGGCATCCCAAATCCCCTCTGGTGCCAGCCATCCACAAGGTTGGTCATCCAGTTGGATGGTAGGCACCACAGGTGGCATCTCCATGGGGACAAGAGACATCTATTGGCATCTGGGGGCCTCTTCCATTTCTGCAGCCTTGCACTAATATTTTTCAGGGAGATGGTCTGCCTTGGAAATGTGGTTGGGGAGAAGTTTTTCTCAAGGGAGAAAAATGTGGCTGGGGAGAAATTTTCTCAAGCTTCTCTCCCAGTCCGGTTAGGACACCATTATTTTCTGATGTTTTATCTCACCCATGTCACACTTGATTTTTGAGTACATATAAACTTACATCTCTCTTTTCAAATGGCATTTTTTCATCTTTTTTCTTTGGCTACTACTATTAGTGGGAAAAGTATCCATTGAAATGAAGCACTTGAAATCCATTTAATAAGCAATTCCCCTATAGTTTTACAGTGTTGGCATGATACCACATGCCAGCAAATCTTCTCTGAGGCTGTGCTCTGGAATGAGTTTTCTAGGAGACTGGAGGACATCCTGGTGTTGCATTTGAGCATCCTACTGTGGTCACAGTTTCCCATGCTCTGTGTGCTGAGGCCCTTATTAACAGAGGTGTGAGGGCTTTCATTTAGGGAGTGCTGCCTGGGATTCACTGAAGGGAAAGCTGGACCTCAAGTACAAATTTCTTTCCCAACTTTGAAATTCTTGTTCAGTGGCAATCTAGTATGAAAAAGGCAAATAATATCAGTTAGATGCATACATAAGATACTGTTTTGGCTGAAAGAGATTTTCTTGTCCTGTTTTGATTGCTTCTTTACTGTGAGTCAGCCTATGACACATTTTCGTGAAAACTCTCAGACATTATGCTAGCAAAATTAAATGTGGGTCAGATGGGAAAAACATGGTGAAGTGCTGACAGTGTTAAGGCAGAGGAGAGATCATGTTCTTACAGCTGGGAAGCAGTACCATGCCTTGTTTCCCCTGGAAACTGCTAATCTCTGTCTTTACGTCCCCACTCAAGGAATGCTCTGGAATTTCCTGCTGCAGCTATCAGTGATTCCTGGTAAAGTGTTTAGCATGGATCTCTCACAGAGGACCCGTCACCTTGAGCCACATTACTCTCATCAGCTCAAACACTAGAAACTTCTCAATGACATCCCTGGTACTAGGAGTCTGGCAGTCTACAAAATGCATAGGCAGGTTGGATGATAAAATTTGGAGAGATCAAAACTATAATGTCTGTTATTTTTTGCCAGCCAAGAGCAGACAGGACAAGGCAAGTTTTCATCTCCTAAGCAGTGAGTGGTTTGTTGTTTTTTTTGTTGGTTTTTTTGTTTGTTTGTTTGGTTGGTTTTTTTAGGGGGGAGAGGCAAGGATGTAAGAAGAGTATAAGTGGTTTCTTATATTTTAATTAAAAGCTGATTTTGGGTAACCATAGCAGAGCAGACTGCTTCAGAAGCCAAAAAGCTAGGCAAGTAGGGCTGAACAAAGCTGTGGAGGAGTCTGAGGGGGTTTCCTTCTCAGGAACAGGTGAGGCAGTAAGATAACCTGAAGGAGAGATAAGAGAATAACAAGCAGGAAGTGAAGGAGATTTGAACAATTGCCTAATAAATGAGCATCATCTGAAAAGAGGCCAGAGAGGGAGAGCAGGCTACTCAGTCATATGGGAACAGCATGGCTGAGACCAGGAAAATAATACAGGAGCATAAAGAGACATGAGATCTAGTTTAGAAAACACAGGGCATGCAGGAATAAAAATAATGAGATGAAACCAGAACATTAGGCTCTAAGCATAGGAAACCAAGACTACAGGTCTGATTTATAAGAAGTACAAGGATATGGATGATTGTCACCAAGCGGACTAGCCAAGGGCTGGGTACCCACCAAGGAGTATGCATCCTGTTTGTGGGGTGTTAGCTGTGGGCAGAACAAAGCTAACAGCTGAAGCTGTGTTTGGGGCTCACATTGCTCAGAGGGGCATTGGACAGGAAAGCTCTTAGGAACAGCAGTCTTCTGCCTCAAGAGCTGAAAGAAAGGGAATCGGGAGGCAATGGTCCCAAGGTTTCCACGCAGCACAGGATGTTACTGAAAAACACATTGGGTAGGACACATAAAAATACTGGAGTGATTGAAAGTAGAATTAGAGTAGCACATTGATGGCATTTGGAGGTGAGGGGCAGCAGGCAGTAAGGGCAGCGCTATGTTGCGTGACAGCTGCAAGAAGTGATGTTTTCCACGTAGGCTGGTAAGAAGCTGAGGGGAAGCATGAGGAAAGGGTAAGAGAAGGCAGGAGATGAGAGGCTCCAGTCTCTAGGGAAGAAGAGGCTGAAGAAGGCAAGAAGTTTCAAGCTTCTGTAGCAACAGTGCCGGGGAGGGGATGAAACATCCATGAAGCCCATGAAACATGTTGAAACAGAACAGGCTCTTTCAAAAAACCTGTGATGTCTTCTCAAATGTCTTTTAGCCCTTAAGAAATGAGCAAGATACCAAGTAGAGAGCATTTTGAGCAAAAAAGACTGGATTCAGCCACAGGACCAAGATGGAAAAAGTAGAGGAGGAAAAGATAAAATGCTTGCTTAGATTTTTTTTTTAAACTATGTCAACAGAATTCATCATTAATTACTGAAGAAAACAAGGTCACTTAAGAGAGCTGGCAGACAAAAATAATGTTATGTGCATGTAGGTTGTCTCAGTTGCCACAAAGATAACCTTTATGCTGCTTTATTCACCATCCAGATTCATTGGGTGTTACCCAGCTAAGAACTGATTAATTTTGAGACTGATCCAGATCTAAGGAAGCCAATAGTAAAACTTCAAAGGATCAGTCCCTTTAATGAAATATCTGAACACAATCCTGTCTATCAAAAGAGCTGCACAAGCTACATGTAGGTATTGGCTCCATCACAAACAAATGGATATTTTGTGAATCATTGTCCAGAAGCTAAAGAACACTGGAAAGGAGTGCTTGTGTAATAATCACCATCTCCCCGGTTAAAATTAATTATTTGGAAAGAAATAAGAAGGGAAAAATGCTTCTGTGATTAATTGCAATTGCAGTATGTTAGCTAGCATGCCAGAAAATATTTTGTACGTGGAAAGAGCACAAAAATAGGTGTAGGGAGTTTGTAGCCATTTTCATTCAGAATATTTTTTAATAAAAGTAGCCATGATTAGAATGAGTAAGAACACATTAAGAATGTCTTCCATCAAGATATTTAGAATGAGGTCTCCGAAAGCTGTTAAAGTTTCCAATGAAGTGTACTCTGAACAGCTAGCAGAATCATGCATAACCAAATACGGCTTTCAAATGCATGTGAAGCTTATGCATAAAGCGCATTCTTCTATTCATATGACACAAACAAAAAATGTGTAGTTTCTCAGTCACAGAAACACATGGTACTTACTTTTAAGACCTGTAGGGAGGTTTATTTTAAATGGTCATCCTTATAAAGTACTGTTATGGGATAGACACAGCTGATGGCTAAAGCTGACCATTAATTTACTGATTATTACACATATAAATCTTTTTCCAGCTTACTCTCAAGCAAGCTGTGTACAATACATCGTCTACACAGTTTACCTTAATTCTCCCTGTGTACATACACACATCTATTTTCTGGTTTTATTAAGCTAGTAATCAGCAGACTACATACCACTCTGGTCTCTTCCAGCAGTGTCTTCTTTCCAGACTGCTTGGCTCGAGTCCTCTGTAAACCTTATTTAGATGGTGTCTTTCAGCGTCTTTAGTTTTCTAAGTGGGGCAGCCTGCCCAATCCTTCAATAAAGTCAGCAGATTTCACATACCATGGAGTAAATGCCAGCTAACCAGGTAAAGTCATACAGGCAGGTGTCACTGATGAATTACAACTATAGTCAAGGCTCATTAGTTCCAAGGTGTGCCATATCTCACCAGGTGGTCAACTGGATTACTTAAGCCTGAAATTCAAATTGGTCACTAAGAAAAAGACTCACAGTGTCTGGAAATCTAATCCTCTCATCTCTGGTTTGTCAGGTCAAAGAGAACAAACAACAGTGCTGTTAAATGTGAATAGATGAAGGTGATTTGCAGAAAGATACAGACAGCTGCTATGCAGCTACAAAATTAAATGTCTTCTGGATACCATGCCAGGGGTTTAGATTTATACCATGAGGAAATAAATGAGCTCCTAATGTCTCTCTTGTTAATTCCTGGCTCTGTCAGCTTCATTTGATTCTTAAAGCAAATTTCTCTTGATCCCACATATCATGGGGCTGACATACAAGGTCAGAGAAAAGCTGACTGTGCTTCTGCAGTGCATGCCAGGAACAGAGCCTTATTCCATGAGGGTTACTGGAGTGGTGACACACATAATAATATCAGGCTATAAATCCCACTGCTACAAGTCAGTCTCAGTTCTTCCCACCGGTAATGATTCTTCTGGTAAGGTGCAGGCGCCTCCACGGGCATCTGTGCCAGAACAGACATCACATTGAATCTCCTGGCTGTAGCGAACTAAAGCATCCCAAGTCTGAACATATGAAGCTTGAAGAAAATTTAGAGTAGAAATGAAAAACAAATTGTTAACAGTGGTGATGATAATGGAAGGTAATTACCTGGGAAGGTAATAAAGACTAAGAGCTTTTACCAAGAGCTGTGATGACTTCTAAATTAATGAACCTTTGTAAATTCAGGTCAGAATTCCTTCCTCCTCCCATTTCCTAAACATGCACCTGTGGTCAAAACAGAGTCAATTCAGGAGCACAGTTTAATGGCTGTGTAATACAGAAAGTCAGAAAAGATGACTACAAGGTCTCTGTATAACCTATGAATCAGTCTAGGCCACTGATCCCTAATACAACTTTTTCCAAGCTTCTCTGCACTCATTCTGGTTCAGAAGTCTCTCTTGTAGTTGTTTGCCCATGTTTGGATGAAGTTTCACTCAGGGCTTGCACAGCAGCATTAATATTACCCTGTCTTCACCAGAAATCCCCACATACATGCCTAAATAACAAATAGTAGGCACAGGAGTGGTGACAATGCTTGACTTGGTGCCAGAAGATCTGCGTAGAAGCATTAGAAGCAGGGCAGCTTAAGGGTATTCTGATTTAATTTAGAACTCAAGCATAATTTTGCTTAATTACCAAAAAATACTCTCTTTGTTTCTAAAGTCTGACCCTGGCCTCCTCCCAAACCATAAAATGACCAAAACCCCTCATGATAGGCCAAATAAGCAATAATGATGTAAGCTAATCATCACCCATTTACAAGGATTTTCTTCATGCACATTTCCATTACCTTCACACAAATATCTTATGGCTTCTGCAGCTGTAGAAGGATTACTAACAGTGGTTTCTTTTCTCACTATACACTGAACATCCCAGTTGCTATGTGTCAGGCTTCAAGCAAGGCAATGCATAGCAGCTATCCAACACTTACTGTGTGCCTTTGAAAGGCACAATACATGCACAGAGCCAATTCAGGTGTGCCAGAGGGACGGCTCTCCAGTAAAACTGGGTCCCATAGCAGTAGTGCTCCAGGTCAAAAGCCTCCTGGTGAGTCAACAGCATGAGCTGTCAAGCCAGAGGAACTCCCTGACAAGTGAAATTGCTGTTTGTGCTCTGCCCAGCACGCCACACCCAGTCTATGTTACTTGGAAAACAGCGTGTGAGCGGGAGATCACATTGCCTGGGTACGGAAGTGCTGGTTGAAAACAAGGTAAGGAGGTCAAGAGTACAGCCACGCTGACTTTGTGTCCCAAAGAGGGGATTTGGAATGCAAGGAATTCTACAAGGTGTCTCGCTTGCATGCCAAAGGGTAGAAGAAAGTAATGTTAATTAGATGGATAAAAAAGTCCAGCAGAAGACAGGATCGCTAAATGGGGATGGTACATGCACACTTAAGTGGTTTCCATTCAGCAGGACTCATTAGGTGTTCACACTGATGTGAGGAGCCCAGTTCTCATGCTGCATGAACAAGACACTTGAACAACGGCATCAAAGGAATGGCCAGTAAGAGCTTTATTTCACAGAAATGCTCCTGACCCCCAGTCATAACTTCTACAATGACATGCTCTGGACAGTCTATGATTTCATAGCCAACATTAATACCAGAAACTCTGGTCTCTAGGGAAATGTGTTTGCTAATCCTGGCTCCTTAACTTGTCCCCTCACATCTATGCCTGGTTCTCCTTCGTGGCTGAGCAGCTTTTCTCTTCTTAGTTTTGTTCTTCAGGGCATGTTTATATGGCACTGCCCAGAGCAAGACTGAGAAACTTCCCGTGTTTTCTTTTTCTAGCCAGTAATTACTTTCTTCAAAAATAAGCCTGTGAGACAGAGCAATCTGGGTTTATAAGTGGAGAGCTACTGTACAGCAGCCTAAAGAAAAAATACAAGTCCCTTTTGGACTGTCAGCTGAGGTACCTGAACCCAAACATCCTATTCAGGCTCCAGCCTTTTCAGACTTCAGTTGCAGCTGTGAACAAACAGGGCTTGTACAAGTCATAACTGAAGGTTGCAGTTAAAGAATGAGGAAGCTGTAACCAGTGACAGGATTTGTGAGACTCATGGTTTGGTCACGTAACTTGCACTATGCAAAACTTTGGTGGCAACTGCTTGCAGATTATAAGATTATTCTTTTTCTTTATGGAGTTCTCCCTTCTCTCAGTACCCACCTTCTATTTTCTGCAAGAGGTAAGAAAGCAGAACCATAGGCATTTTACCCATCTTCAAGACCTGCTCAAGCCAGGAACCTCATGTCTCCATTCTCTCATGAATGAGACATGAATTCAATGGAAAAAATAGCATGTGACAATGTCATGAGAATAACTTCTGTCCTAAGAAGTGTGGGTGAGAAGAGCATGGGGGAAGTCCCTAATATTGGTATTTCCCAGCCTTTTGTACCACCTGTTGCAAACTCAGCAATTACTGAATGTTAATTTCTAGATTTTAGGGGAAAAAAAAAAAAAAAAGGAAAAAGCAAAGCAAGTCCCATCAGCCTCAGGATCCTTTTCAAGTTCTTATATTGCAAGACTTCTTGCACAGTCAGTCCTTTGCTTTTATTCCACCTCCCACCTTGTTGGAATTCACCACTATTATCCTTCCCTCCCAAAAGGTTCCTTAAATGTTCAATCTCCTTATTCAAGTCTATATGCTGAATTCCCTTGAATTATCCTCGCCCCTCCAGTGGCTCAGTGGCTCTAGCACCTGAAGCTGCAATAGGCTGCTGAAGTGAGGACCAGTGATTGATGGAAGAGCCCTCTTCACCATGTGCAGGCCAGGACATGACATACCCTCTATAAAGGATTTAGCCACCAAGCTCTAGAACTTTTCCAGGTTGCATAGCCTGTATTCTTCAAAGTTTGTCATTTTCCCAGTGGTTCTATCCCACAGACAGCAAGGGGACATTTCAAACACCAGAGTGACTTCACCTTCTCACTGAGTTTTAAATACTTCATTCCTTGCAAGAGACCAGTGTGGCACAAGATTTTTTTTTCTATCAAGGGCACAACACAACCTAAGTAATTTTACTTAAGGGTATTCTCAGAAATCACATAACCACTTTAGCTCTCAGATACTGTCAGCAAAATTAGAAGTAATCAAAGCCAGAGGTCTATGAAGAAAGCATTTCAGAAACCTAACTGCACCTGGCAGTATCAGCTCTACAGCCTGTAAAAGTAACTACTTCAGCCAAATGGCCTAAACTGCTTGTAAGCTCCTCAAAGTTGAAGATGGGGTGATCTACCCCTGTAGAACTCACCTCAAGTAACAGATGTTAACAAAGCAAAACTCAGGTAACTGCATGGAAGTCCAGGTTCCCTGATACTCTGCCCTCTCAGGTGGAGCAGAGACTACCTTAGATCTTTCTGTGCCTTTAGCTCAAGTGAAATGCTTAACAGACTTAGTGTGTTTCAGGACAATACATAGAAAGCTCTCAAATACATGTTAAAATTTCAGATGGCAAATCAAAGTACTGCTTGCAGTCTGGAACATCAGGTTGCTCCAGGTTGCAAACACACTCCTGATGATTTGTGTGTCAGGGAAAAATTAAAATTATGCATCGAAATAAGCTCTTGACAGTATTCTGTGTACCCTGTGTTAGCTGTAAGCACTGGCAGCCTACATGCTAAGTTCACTCTGCATGATTGAACAATTCTCTTTTACAGGTATCTGCTGGTAATAAAGCCATAAATATTTTAGTTCTGCTCTGTCTCCTACAGGAACTTTTCACCTTTTCCAAACGTGTTACAAATACCTTTAGGACTTTGCCTCATAGCAAAAGCTTTGTTTATAGGGTTCAGTCATCAATAAAGCTTATTTGGTGTGCTGCCCCCTCAGCGATAACTTTGTGTCTGACAATGGCAGATCCCCGCTGCAGAAAAGTGCTCTTTAATCTCCTCTTCAGGGACAGGAAAGAGGAGGTGGATTGAAGATTCACGATTCATTTTCTAGAGGAGATACCTATTTGAGTGGCATCAGCAGAGCCTGCAGCAGTAATGCTTTGTAGAGGTCCTTCTGAGCCATGACATCTGTGTGCACTCTGCCACGCTGACAGTCAAGTCAGTCTGGCCAGTTAGAGGTGGGATATCTGGATTTGGAGTCTGGTTGCAGCATGCTGCCCAACCTCTCCCTTGGATTAGGAAAGAAGAGAGGCTAGGGATCTCGAAAACATGAAATGAAGAATTTGCTCCATGAGACTCTTCACTTCCCCTCTTGTTCTCTACCAAGTCATTCCTGTTTGTAGCAAATACTAACTCAAACATGGACAAGGATACTGTAAACTTTCCACAGGAACCATAAACTTTCAGACTTAGAAAATGTCAGGGTATTGACACTGTGTTCTTGGCTTCTTTAAAAATTTGACATTTCTTTCACCATCTCCAAATGTGAATTAAGAAGTGCAGGAGATGGCAACATTTCCCCAGATATAGAACCCACGGCATACAAGACTGAGCTGAATGTATGTAGCTGTGCAAGCCTGGCCCCACTTGCCTCCATGAATCCTTCTCCTCTCAGTCAGATCACCCAGCACACAGGCACCAGCCCTGCTCTGCTGTCCTCACAGCGCTGAGAGAAGAGATGGGATGCAAAGGATAGCTGGGAGCTGGGGTTGTCAGGGGAGACCATCTTGCTCTCTACATCTATCTGAAAGGAGGTTGTAGCCAGCTGGGCATTGGTCTCTTCTCCCACATAACAAGTGACAGAACAAGAGAGAATGGCCTGAAGTTGTGACAGAGGAGGTTTAGAGTGAATTTTAGGAAAAAAAATCTTCACTGAAATAGTTGTCAAGCACTAGAACAGGCTGCCCAAGGAAACAGTAGAGTCACCATCCCTGAAGTATTTAAAAGCTGTGTAGCTGTGGCATTCACAGACGGTTTAGTGGTGACCTGGCAGTGTTAGACTATGAACTTGGAAGTCTTTTCCAACCTAAACAAGTTTACAAACTCAAGGCCTCTGCTGCTTGAACCAGCAGTGGCACAGCAGCCTGTTATTATTTTGCTCCCTTTGTATATACCAAAATGACAACATACAGCCTCAGGGTAGGAAACCTCCTCCTGTTTTCCAGCCTCAGCTGGCTCCTGGCCAACTCATACTGGTTTGTCTTTGTGACTGCATTGTCTTGTGGCTCCCCTCCTTCTCTGGATGTGAGATTCTCTTGCTGCTTCATTCGTCCCAGTGCAGGTTTAGCCACCTATTACACCCCCTTCTCCTTTCTTAGGCTGAACAAGTTCTGGTTGTTCTGCTGAAAGACCAGCAGCTCCGTAACTCTGCCAGCTCCCGAGTCACAGCTGACAAGAACTGGAAATGGAGTCGAGGCAAGGCCTCTCCACAGCCTTAGTCACAATAGCCATTTATTGGCCACTATTGGAAATCCTTACCTGAATCCATGCAGAATCAGGTGGGAGCTTTCTCACAGCCATGGTACATTGCTGGCTTGAAGTTCTTCATGAAAGCCTTCACACTGTCCTTCTAGTGTACTCACAGTCCAATTACATACTTTCGAATGCAAAGTGCTTAAACCTGAAACAGTTTCAACTAGAAGCTGCAGAAAAGAGTTCCCAAAACAACAAGAGGTATGAAATTTCTGGCCATACTACTTTAGAACAGGAGAGGAGTACACAAGACAAATCTACCATGCTGTATTTTAAGACCCAAATCCACAAGTAAGAGGATTACAATAAAAAAACATCACTATCTAATGAAGTTATTTTCCTCTGACTGGTAAGCATTCATATGACATCCTTACATGGAGACAGAAGCAATGCACCTAAGTTGTTTTCCATCAGAATGGCATTTCAAATGATCTATTAAGTCAACTCTAAACCCTCAAAACCCAATTACAATTTACTGCAGTAACTTGCTGTCACACAGAGGTGTGTTTAAACAGTGTTCTAAGATTAAAACCTGATAAAAAACACCGTTGTTATCACTGCTCATCTTCCAGAAAAGTGAAATCATGTTTATACTCTCTGGCAGTCAAGAGAATTAAGGAACACACTGTTACTGCTCAGAAAGGAGAAATAACACCTCTGCTCAATCTTTGCTACACAGTACTGCAACACTTGATGGAACAAAGGTCTCATCTACGAGAATGTTTCCTGATTCTACCAGAGAAGAGCAAGAGTGTGCAAACATGCAGCCAAGACACTGAGAAACGCAGCTACACTACACACCATGCTTCCTGTAAGGCCAAGAACCTATGTCCTAAAAGCTGTCAAACAAGAGTATTCAAGATGGAGCTAAAGGTTTGGGACTGGGAAAGGGGGTGTGGAAGCCCTTTCTTTCCGGCTGCAACAGTTCCTAATCCCTTTCCTGTTACACATTTCTAAATCTGTAGCTTTAATCAAAAATACATACCCAACAGGCTTCACAGAAAAGAACTAGACAGAAAAGATAATGAAAGCAGATGCTGTAGATGGAAGCAGCATACAAATAAAGGCCTGCTTTGGAGTCTGTTCTCTCCAGAGTATTTGTGACTCTTCTTGCCCATTCCCTTTTCACAAGTGCTACAGCATTGCAACAAACAGTAAGGAATCAAAGAAACTGAGTAAGAACAGACTCAACTCTTAATCTACAAAATATTTACAGGGGAATGAGAGCAAAATAAGTGGATCCAAAGTGAAGCTTTGTGGTATGGCAAACTACAAATTTTACTGCTGTAAAACCTTACTGGGAGTTATGCAAAACATAAGAACAAAGATGCCAAACAGAACAGTGATAGCTTTTCGCTAAGTGGATTTCTGCCCAACACATGAACCATCTAAGAAGCAAACCATGCAATCTTCAGTCGCCACAAGTTCATTTGTGATTGATAAAAACTTCCTCTATTTTTCTTGTGTTTCTCAAAATGATGGAGAACATTTTGTATTTCCTACAGCCTCTTCCACCCTTCTGACAAGAGAAGAATGATGTGTCCTACTGTGGTGTATCATCCAAAGACCTCTTGGGACACAGGAAAGAAAACCGAATAAAACAAAGGCTGCAAAGAGGAAAAAAAGACATTCAAGAGAAAATGTTCCTATTTCTTAAATCACAGCAGGTGCCTAACACTTGGTTATTGAGAGAGCTAATTATCCCACGCAAGTGCTATTTCTACATGTATTCATCCACTATAGCTATGCATTTTTCCTAGATGAGTGTCCAGGNTCCCAGCCAGGGTCTGGGACCCCCCAGGGCAGTTTGAGGGGTTTTCCACGTGCCCTGGACTCCAACAAATGAGACAGACTTACTTAGGCACAATTGGGAGCCTTGGCTAGCTTCTCAATATTAAATCACTTTTCAGAGTATGTACAGATGCCCTATGATCATGGTTTACACTCCCACTTGAAGATTTGCTTTGGTCCCACAAACTGCTCAGAAATTATTTGTACACGTCCAGGGCAGTCAGCATGTTTCCAGCAGTTGTGAGTGGGCACTGCATTTCCAGGGGTGCAGCCTTCAGGATTATTTTTTCATTACTTCCTTCCCACCTTTTTCTTTCCTCCTTTCTGTGACTTCAACCAGATACCCACAGTAGATGTTTCACACTTTCAGCCTGCCATGTGCATGCTCTCCCATCAGCATCTGCTCCTCTGGCATGCACATACATGCTACAGGGAGCATGCTTGCTCCTCTGACACCTCCCAGGAAGCTTCAGCAGCTCACCTTCAACATGTCCAGCATCTCCCGGGGCCTTAGACAAACTGCCCATGGCTTTAGTCAGCATTGCTCTCCCAGACTTTGCCTTCCCCAGCTCCTTCTTGTGACTCAAAGCAAACGCACATCTTTGTTCCCTTTCACTCCTGCCTGGATTCAAAGGGAAAATGATCATTTTACAGCAGGAAGCCCCAGAGAGCACCATTTTCATGCTTACACCAGCCAGTTGCCACCAGCTGCATGGCTGCAGGCTTAATGCTGCCTTCTTCATAAGGGAAATGTCTCCTGCTGCATAGCAGAACAGGCTGTAGGCCTTTCAAAGCCATTCTGGTGGTGAAGAGATGAGTCACCTCAGGCTACTGCCACATGCAGGAAAGCAAGCTGACAGCTCTGCTGCACACAACTGCATTAAAAGCACAAAAATAGAGATTTATACAAGGCAGCACCAAAGCTGACTGCGCACATCAGTGTGTGCTGAAGTCACTCCTCCTCCAGGAGAGAGGCACTCCATTCACCAGCCCAAGCACTGCAGGCTTTGCTGCTAATAGGATCATTTCCTTCTAAAACCTTCCCCACGGCAGCAGCCCAGGAACACGCACAGCTAACTGAGGCTGAAAGGGAATTTTCCACCACCCACAAGCTTCTTTCTACCTTGCATAAATCTTCGCAAGCACAGGCCACAAAGAATCCACACCAGCCTCTGCAGAGGACATGTAACAAGTAATTGGACACAATAAATCTCCAGCAACCAACTCCCATGTCAAGTTTCCTTTGCACCCTCACATTTCAAATAAGCACGTTGACTTTACACCTCCTTCCAGGTCCCTTCAAGTTGATAAAACAAAAAATAGGATGGGGGCTTAGCATAAATCACTACAATGCCATTAAGCAGAAAGCTAACTCCCCCTCTCTCTGTCAATTAAGAGATATCAGATACAGGCAGATACACTGACAAGACATCCTTTTTCATCTGAGAAAATAAGCTTAAGCAATCCCTATATAATCACTCTTTCTCTCAGCAAACTTTCTGGAGCACAGCTAAGATCAAAGGCTGCTTTCCCAGCCAACAAAGTTATTAACACCTCAATAAAAAAAAAGAATGTCGCACAAAAGCCAGAGCTGTCTGATGGCTTCCCTAATCTTAGGATGGAGAGACACAGAGCAGCAAGGAGCCCTACCCCTAGTACAAACACGGCAGCATCTGTGAATGAATCAGAAAACAACATGCTTTTTTGGGAAGAATACATATTTTCGAGACATTTTCTTTGACAGAACAGTTCCCAAAATAAAAAAAAAATGCACATATATTTTTAACTACAGAAAAACATCTTCACGGCACGCAATCAGAAGAAAGCACAGCAGTGACAATGCTCTGTGTGCTGAATTTAAAAGGAAAGAGGGTAGGCATTACCATAAAGTCATTCCACAAGCGAGTGAACTCTGAATCCATTTCCACAAGACAAACCCTCTTACTCCCAAGATCTCAAAAAACTTAGCTCAATTTTATTAGGACCATGAAGATAGCAGACCCATGGAATACATTTTAATTTGATTTTTGTCTTTGTTAGCTGAGATAAGAGGCCAAACTGTAGGGAGCATTAGGGAAGGGAGTACACTAGAAACAAGGAGCTCCACATGAGCAGATACTGTTTCCTGTCTGTACTTTTGCTAAAGCCAGCATACAGCATGGATTCTCTAATGTACAAGAAATGTTTTTCCTCCTATTTTCAAGAAAATTACTTCAACTCACCACTCCTTGACTTTCCTTTGCAAAATGTGGTTAAAATGGGCCAAAGGATTCAAAAGCTGCTGAGGAGAGACAACAAAGAGACACAGATGCACAAAGTAAGGATGTGAATTTGTTTTCTCAAGTTGTAACAATAATAAGAACGGCAAAAGAATAATCTGGGCCAGCAGATCCAAAAGTCTGACATAAGTATCATCTGCAGTTTGAAAGTGGTATGCAAATAACATTGAACAGCCAAATGATGTTGGTGCATGCCACTGAGACTACATAAAAGCCTTGTGCAGAGTACAATCTAACTAAAACAAATCACAAGAATTTAATTTATCATAACTAGTGTGGCAAGAGCCTCCTCCTTAACACAACACACTCTGACCTTCTGCCTGCACTGCACCAACTTAAGGAGAGCCCTACCACACCTTGCCAAGGACCATCATGGTATACAAGTTTCCTCAAGAGATGCGCCAAAATTGCATCACTGTTACTTCAGCCGTGTAAGGAAAAATTAAAAGCCCCACGCTTCTAGAAAGAAAATATAGCTCAGGAACATATAACTGAAGGGAGAAAATTTGCATCTGAACTGAAGAAATGATAACGTGCATTCCAGTTCCAGCCTGAAAAACATGGGAACACGGGAGATGGGAGAGGATTATACACCTCTGTCTAGGTCAGTCCATAGCTCTGTTCACAGATGGCTGAGAAAACTCAATGCAGAGAAAGCTATCAGAAAAAATTATTATTCCTTAATATTTATGTAGCACTTTCCATCTGGCAATTTTTAAGCAAGCAATACATCAAGTAATTTACCAAGAAAAAGAAAAACATGCTTTGGCCTTCTGTGTGACCAGTAGCTTATACTTTCAGAGGAAAGCAATTCTACTTTATTAAACTTTAAGGCCTGAATTTACTATACATTATTCACTGTTACATTTTAAATTGGCATCAAGGTAATCAATCAGGTTATTAGCTCCAAAATGCATTTATCAGTGTATTTTGCTAAGTTTCCATATTAAGAAAACCACAGAAAACCCTGGAGCTGTTAACATCTTTTTATCATTGCTTAAGAACTAACAAGCTAGGGCACTGTAATTGTTGTTAAAAAGAACCAAAACAAACCAACCTGAAAAATATCCTCCCTTCCAACTTT
Organism: Donacobius atricapilla; assembly: GCA_013397315.1. NCBI lineage: Eukaryota > Metazoa > Chordata > Aves > Passeriformes > Mimidae > Donacobius > Donacobius atricapilla. The sequence continues at coordinate 35,961 of WBMY01017447.1, read as the reverse complement.
GCCACCCTGGATTATTCTCTTGCTAACAAGTTAATGATTGCCCAGTTAATGATTCTCCTTTATTTCAGTTAATTTGTTGAGATCTTTCTGAAATCATTTCCAGCTACCACAGGGCTTCCTGTTTGTAAGTAGCAGCACATGTCAGCTTCGCACAACTTCCCTTTTACACAAGTGCAAGATGCTTCCTTGTATTAATACAGAAAGCTATCAAAAACATACAGTGGCTAGATTTAAAAGCAGATTCCATAGCACTGGCTGTCATTAGCATTTCTAGCCAGCAACATTATGCTGATTTGAAAATAAATCTTTTGGGACTATGATTTAAAAAATACCATTCACATGCTCACTGTGACAGAGCAATTCCTGTATTTCAGCCATTTGGTCTAACTCTCTTCCATGGCCTGCAGGAAGGAGCAGCACACTGATTTTTATTGCTGGTGAACTCAGATAAGAGACTGCTCTTTATATGACACAATACAAGCACAAGCAAATATGATGGCTGCATCTACTCAACTGGTTTTTTTTAAATGCATAATATAGGTACACAAATTTAGGTCACAATTAAACTTATAGCAAATAGCCAATTTACCACATTAGTAACATAAATGTTAGTTATTTTTGACTTGGGACACCGTGGTAGTGAATCAGTGGAAAAATCAGGGATTCATCTTGTCTCCTCTCCTTTAGCAATAGGGAGATGAATTTTCAGAGGGGGATAAACTTTCTGTTCTCTGAGGTTCTGAACTGAGCAAGGCTGAATCTAAGAAAAATGTGGATCATTAATCCAAGTAAGCAACTCTTTAATATGACATCTTGCTTTTGTAACTTCTTTATTAATCTTAACTGTTAGAAGAAAAGACAAGTTAAATTGTGTGAGAGCATCTTGAGATTATTATATGTGCTCCCACAAATACAACTGATACTTTAAATTAATTTTCCTTAACAGTTTCCTTAGCGGTGTCATATTTCTTCTATGCTCCACTTGCAGCTGGTATTCTCACATAATTTACATAGCCAGGAGTTAAATAATCTCTTGAAAATCAAAAGCAGAATTATGAGGCTCAATACATCAGTAGTAAATACAGTGAACACTTGACAAAAATACAGAGACAACTGGGGTGTGGAACCAGTTCATTTTCTACATCTCTAAAAGATTCTGTCTAATTAGGTTCATTTTTTGACAAACAAGAATGGGATTAGATCAGTGTTATTGTAGCAGTCACATGACAGAAATCTAGATGGTAATATTTGTCAAGCATTTAATTAATTTCTAGTCTTGTACTGGCCTCTCATTTACAAAGCTCATGGGAGACTACATGACATTCTCATGAGCAGGAATCATGTTTACCCACATGTCAGGGTTACCTACAGTGAAATTGCCATCTATATAAATACCTCACAACATTTCAAAAACGGCAGTCTGTCTGGGAGGAGAGGAAGATCATGGCCCATTTGTTCTCCCTCTTTTTTTCTTGGAGGGAAGAGGGGAGAAGTCAAATTCTGTGTTTTACATAACAGAGACAATTCCTAACAGAGTGCAATGTCATGTACTGAAAACATGGTCAGGAAACAACAACTATAAGCCCTGACTTGTTCATATGACAAGTATTTCACTGAAAAGTGGAGCAACATCAAAAAAGCTAGAAAACAAATGGTCATTCTCAGCTCTGACAGTGTTGCAGCTGGTATTCACACAGGTTTAGATTAATCCATGAGACACTTTTGCAGATCTTATCCCAGGTGTCAGTTGAGCAAGAAATCAGGCTCACGATAACCAAAGAGTTTAAAATCGCCTTCAAATCGTGCATAGAGGCGTCTTATGTCTCTCTTGCTAATTCCTGAAAAATACCGCTCTACTTTTGTTCTGTTGTACACTGTTATGCCTGGTGGGATGGTGGGGTATGATACCAAGTGGTCTATGCCAGCTGCTTTCAGGATATATGGAGCATCGTCCTCCAGGGTTTCGTGGTGTCCGATCACACTGTATGTGATTTCACAGGGAGCACAAAGTTCCACATAGGTTACCCAGTGAATGATGTGGTCACCAAACTGAACATCCAGCCATCGGTGATTAGGGTCCCCCAGGTAGCGCACAAAATCCTCAAACTGCAGCCCTTTGGTCTCTGTGCGATTCTTTCTGTATTTACGAATGATGCTGGGAGCAATTTCATGCCGGTACCAAGGTTCAAACCGAGGATTGTGCACAAACTTGTCTTTAAATGCAGAAATAAGTCTTTCAAACGGATCTCTAACAATAAAAAACTTGAAGTATAAATTCAGTCTAAATAGAGGAAGGAAAAAAAGAAAGAATTAAGGGAAGTGTTTAGCATATACTCATAAAATGTACATAAACTGACCACAGACACAGCAACGTGAATCTTAGAGCACTTGCATCAGTATTATAATCAACAGGATTAAATAAAATTTCTGTCTTCTTACTAGCAGTTTTTACATACGGGACAAAGAAGAAATTGTTTATCCTAGTTTTCATATTTTATTCAAACTGGAGGAATTTAGCTTATCTCAATCCATAATAAACAGGAGACAAAAGACACTGAGGGCTCCAAGTTAAAGATATTTGTAATGTCATGTGATCAAGCTCAAAAAAACTAAATACATAAGGACACAGGGAAAAGTGCATTGGTGCAGCTAAATGCATATAGAAGGCTGCATTTTTCACTGGCAGGCAGTTAGAAAAATTGCTGCTTAAGTACAAAAAATTAAGAACGGTAATTTATTTTGATGTTTTGTCATGCTTTTAATAATGTCTGAGAGCACCACTGCAACAACAGACCACAGTTTTCAACAGAATTTCATGTATTTCTGTGATACTGTAATATGTATTATTACTCTGCAGTCAGATTATCTGTGGGAAGAATAAATTGAAAATAAAGTTTATTTCAATAAATAGGTAAAAAAGAGATTTAGAGCCCAGTCCTCACTGAAATAAGGACAGATGGACTGGATGTGGATGGACACTTCAGCCTGTACAGCACTTGAATCATACTTCAGATACTCCTGACTTACTCCTAGCCAGGCAGGGCTAGATAGAGGTCAGCAAAATAAATTAACAGATCCATACCATCCTGCTTTCTATATCTAAAACTCTGGTAATTTCATATCCCAACCAAACACCTCCAGCATAGCTTCCATGCTGAGCAGAACGCTGCAGCCCCAGCAATAATGGATTCAACTTCACATATCCTAACTAGGGCTCACCCCCAGGTGAGCCCTTCCTTTCTCCAGGGCAGCTCGCAGGGAAGGAGAACAGATCCACATTCTTAAGAATGCAGCGACAGTCTTTTCCTTTGCACAATATCAACACAATCAAGTGACCCCAATTCTACAGGCACAGCTGTGATAAATGTCCTTGTGCCACTGCATGCAACAAAAAACCTTGGGCTGAGCTGTACTGACATGTGACGTGTATAAAGGGCCGACTTTTCAGAATGGTGTAATGCACGCACACCCATACAAGCACACGCTTACAAGTGTCCACTGTCATCTTATGTCCTGTTCTCTCCATGTTGCCACCCCTTACAGGGATTATATACAGCATGGGCTCTAGTGGAGATGAGAGCAGGCACAGTTAAAAATCTAGCCGAAGTAATGTAGAAGGACTATTGCAAAGCATTTTTTGGCTCTGAAAATAACCAGAAGCACTTAAACAGGAAGACAAAGTGATTCAGCTGAAAGGAAAATATTCTGGGGCTAAGAAGCACTAACAATTTAAATCTAACCAGTTGAATCCCAGTAAGTATGTCTGCTGCAATGACAATCTTACCTGCAGTCAATAAGGTTTACCATACAAGGTATCAGGATGGGCTGTCCAATTAAAGCTTCAGTTCTGGAGATCAACTATCTAACAACTAGGTATGCATTGAACTACAGAAACCTTATATCCCAGGGAGTTGGGTGGCTCACCTAACTATATCACAAACTACACAGCAGACACAGCAACATCTGTGAGGATAACAGAATAGTGCCATAATACAAGTGGTGGAGCAGAAACTCTCAGTTTCTGATGCAGACTTCTGCTGTACCCTTGATTACCCTCATAACACCACTGACCTCAAACCCCTCCCACACTCATTGACAGGGCCACTTACCGTTTTTTAATTTCAGAGTCACTGAAAGAGGACAAGCGTGGAAGGCCATTCTTCTCATGATCATGTACAATGTTTTCTGGGATCTCTTCTATGGAAGAAAATGCTCCTAGACAAATCAAAATGAGAGAGCAAGTGATTAATTCAAGGGAAAAAGACAGTGAGTATAAGCAAGCATGTGTGCCTTTGGCTGACAGTTTTATGTCTTTCTCTTTTCTTTATTTTTACCACTTAATGTTACTATGTTTAAAACTGTTAAATTATGAGAGATTCTGACTGCGAAGCTGAAAACTGTTAAAATTCTTTAGTGTATGTGACATCAAGGTCCAAGACCAAATGGCCCCCCAATTCTCAGAAAAGCATATTATGCAAATTTCATCAGCAATTATGTCTAAGCCTGTAACTCCTCACATGTCAGTGTCCCCATTCTCTTTCCCTCTGCCTGCACATACAAATGGAGGAAGACTTTAAGGATTAACTCAGAAGAAGGAACCAGCTTTTTGGCTGAGCTTCAACCACCAACAAAAAAAATGCTATGAGCTGCTTTTGGAACTGCTTCAATGCAAAAATACTCTGCTTTCAGGATCCATAAAGTTTTTTTTAACAAGTATGCTGTGCTGAAACAAAAATTCCAATCAGAGAATACTCCACAGATTAAAAGGCACTAAAATGAACAACGTAAGTCTCCAGATATTAATTTCTGCAAGCACATGAGCTGACAAGAAAAATAACATGCTGCATTCATTTTAGTATCCTGATCCTGGATATTTTTATGACCTTGAGAAACATCTCATGTGGCCCCTTGGGCTTTAGGCATAAGCCTTTACACAACAGCATCGTTTCAGAATATCAATCTGCAACAAGCACGGGGTGCTACAAAACAAGCCCGTTAAGTGAAAGCCTCTACAGTCTTCTCATTTCCAGAACTGAAGTGAATAATACATACCACTCAGCTGCTCCGTTTCCCAATTTTTTTTTTTTTTTCCTGGAGGGGGCAGGGATGAGGGGTGGGGACTGGAGTTGTATTTTGCCAGTTTTGGGTTTTCAATTGTATTTTTTGGTACCATAGGTGAATTGCAGGTGGACAACAGATGTCAGATTAGACAGCCTCAGAAACTGCTACCTTGTGTTCATTCAGAGAACATATTCAGTACAAGCAGTAGCAGAGTTAGCTCCCCCACAGTGCCGCAGCTGCACTTCCCCATCCTGAACCTCCAATTACCACTTAGGTATTCGGACATAAATTATTCCCCCTCAAGTATCAGCCCGGCCTTCTGAGACTACCCAAAGAGGAGAAAGTTAGGTCAACCACAGCAGTAGCCCTCATCAGCAGATACCAGTGCACTGGCAGCTTAAGGCAAAAGAGACCACTGTTTATGTGGGAGCAATTCTGTATCATTATCCAACATGACAGAACCAGGAAACTCAAGGTGAAAAGTTCCCTGCTGTTAAGATGTGAGTTACCCTCCACTCCGCATAGCAAATACATGCCTGCCCATCCTGAGGAATTCTTTGCTTATTATCTCTCAAATGCTGGTAAGAGCAGGTACTTCCAGTGCCCTCATATGGTTCCATATTTAGTACTTTGAGTGTGGCTTTCATAGGTATTAACAAACACGCACACACATAGGTATGGGCGTATCTCTGCTAGATTTTAGGCTCACATTGATAGATCAAGGATGAAATTAACATTGAAGTTTTTAAAGTTAGTCCTGCTTGCTAGAAAAGCTTTGCTGAGGGACACAGCTCATTTGCTGATTTTTCAAACACACTAGTCCCTTTATTCCTTCTTTCACCATCTTTTATTGTGTTAAGCATCTCTGAATTTTCATAACTCTTAAGATGGTTCACTGATAGAACACAAACAAGACTTCAGCAGTATACAGCAACAGCAGCTGCAAAGTTTTAACTGGCTTTCTTCATGGCTAAAATCTCTAGTTAAAAGTCTCTGGCTTTGCCCAGAAATTACATATTACTGTTACTTAGGAATTGTAATACCTTATCATATACTTTCAAATCCTATAAATTAGTGCACCCCTTTAAGATAAGAAACCTAACTAACACATGCATATGGGTACTCTGTCATGACTCAAATAACTTTTGAGCTAAGTAATAACAATACTTTTTTTTTACAGAAAGAGCAGATTTCATTTTAAGGGGATGTTTTGAAAGGACTAGAAACAATAGCAATAAATGAAAAGCTGAAATTAAGTATCAATGTACATAAATGCAGGAAGAATTCATTTTAGTTGCCCCAGTTGTAGCAATTCCATTTCCTCCTCCTACTCTAAGAAACCCACACCCAGAAGAAAAGTGGATACCATTTAAAACGATCAAGACTTTTTTCCACTGAGTGTTGCCCACTTTTGGCGTCTGACAAAACAGGATCTTGTGCTTGTCACACACAAATATTCGGTCCAAGACGAATTTGGAAACTGTGGTATGAGAGAGATCTCTCAATGCAGTGTCTCTGCAGACATTCCTGAGAAGCTCAAGTCTTTCCATATGAACCAGGGGCTGGCGGATCAGATTTCCTGAAAAAGCTTTTCCAGTTGGCTTTATGAAATGCAGAGCAGAAAGAAAACAAAAAAGTTAAAGACTTTAGTTTTCATATCAAATTCTAAAGTATGAAAATCCCCAAACTATGCACCCTAATGACTCCCAGATTCATGATTAAAACGTTGCTGCCTATGTATTAACTAAAGGAGTAGCCCACTAAAGGAGTGCTTCCTGTGCTGCTGCTGTACATTGGTTCAATTCTTAAGACATTACACAGCAGTATACAGTACTAAGAGCTTTTCCATACAACAATTTAAGTCGGTTGCACAGCAGCAGGGTCTTAACTTTGGATCAAACATGCCCTGATCAAATACTAGAATTCCCACAGTGTTTCAACAACCTGTAAGAAAGCTTCTGAGAGGTTAGGACAGGAATTTCAACGTAAATTATGCTTTAAGCTCAGAGAAGATGGTGCTGGGTCAGAAAGTGTGATTCTTGGGGATGTCCTGTGCAGGCAAGAGTTGGACTCCATGATCCTTGTGGGTCCCTTCCAACTCAGAATATTTTGTGACTCATCTGGTTAGGAAAAAATTTAGGGTAAAAGTTCTGTGTTGTTTTGTTGTTTTCTAGCACCTGTAGGTATCCAGTGTTTCCATTTATCCAATCTGAAATAAAATGAGGTGAATAAAAATGTGAACAATGAGCATCAGTATGACAAATAAAAGAAGTAGCAGGATACCTCTCCCCAAAAATGGGTGAGCTGTTTCATATGTCTCATTTTTCTGCGACTAAGACAAGAACCACAACCACCTCTTGTCTCACAACTAGGGGAGTGAGAGGAAAAAGGAGCGTCTCTAATCAAGAGGTGATGGGAAAGTTTAAATTTCTACTAACAAATTTTCACTTTTACACTAACTGAATAACAATCCCCAATATCAATACAGACTAGAGAATGAACTGATTGACACCAACCCTGCCTAGGACTTGGGGATACTGATGAGTGAAAAATTGGATGTGTACTGGCAGTGTGTACTTGCAGCCCAGAAAGACAACCACACCCTGGGCTGCATAAAAAAGCACCGTGGCCAGCAGGTCAAAGGAGGTGATTCTCCCCCTGTTCTCTGCTCTACTGCCACCTGGAGTGCTGCATGCAGCCATGGGGCCCAAGCACAGGAAAGACATGGACCTGTTAAGGGAAGGTCCAGAGGAAGCCACGAAGATGGTCCAAGATGGAACACCTCTCCTATGGAGACAGGCTGAGACAGCTGTGGCTGTTCTGCCTGGAGAAGAAAAGACTCCAGGAAAACCTCACTGCAGCCTTTCAATGCTCACAAGGGGTTTGTAAGAAGGACAAATTTTTACCAGGGTCTGTAGTGACAAGACAGGGGTAATGGTTTTCAACTGCAAAAAAATAGGTTTAGACATTAGGAAAGAATTTTTTCCTATGGGGCTCTAAGCAACCTGGCCTAATGAAAGGTGTCCCTGGCCATGGCAGAGGGCTTGGAACTAGATGATCTTCAACAGTCCTTTCCAGCTCAAACCATTCTGTGATTCTATGATTTTAGGTACACTGTCCAAGCTACAGACAAAAAAGGAATTATTTCACTTTTTGTCCCAACCTTACATAAGGAAAAAAAAATTCTACTTTTTCTGTTTGTTACTCTTCCCCAATACCCCCTGCTCAGAATGTAATCTGAACAGTCTGTCAGATTATTTTATCTGTCCAAACATTTCTTTCTGCATGCAACCAGAATTAATGCTGTTATTGTACATTTCATGCTGTCAGGAAGTCAAGAGGGATTTTTTTTTAGATCCAGAAACCTTAATATTCCCTTTCATACTAGTAAAGAAAGCTACTAAAACTCACTATACACATCTGCCAGCCTTCCACTGAACAAAGTATTCTTCCCAAGTATTTTGAAGGTAACTTAAATTTCATGTTTTTGAAAAATGAAAACAAAGAGTCATTTTTATACAGCTAACCTACCTTTCATGCTGTATCACATAGATACTTTAAACATAAGATGATGTATGTATTAATGCAAAAAAAATATTTAGCCCACTCGGCACCTGGTCTCAAATTTACATTTGTATTAAGGATTTTCAGAGTTTCACTGTCAATTTGCTGAAAGCACAGAACTACGCATCCTAAAAACCAACTGGTATTGACTACTACCGTGTTCATGTTCTACTTTTGAAAAATGCTGAAATGCAAAACACAGAGCACAAAACATGAAAAAGAAATTGACACTGATAAAAAGTAACAGAGAGATTGGGCAGAAATCTAAGAGAACAGAGAAGACACAGGCTTGCCCTCAACAACAACAAACCTGATTGCTATGGCAAGACAGAATACAAGTAATCCAAAACTGGGCCATTATATTAAAAAGGCTAACGAAACAACTGTCCTGACTTGATAAAGGAGTACTATAACAATTTTCTTCTGGAAATGGAAACAAATTAAATTGAATCATTTAGATGAAACAAGACAGCAGGTTACCGTAACAAACCAGCTTTGAGAAGTTAAAATGAATTCTGTCGGCTCTATCTAAACAGAACAGTCTGAATAAATAATTCCTGTCTAGCAATTCATCTTAACAAAAGGAAGCCCTTCCTTAATCTCTTATTTTCTTCTACTCTTTAATACACATAACCCTTATCTCAACAGTAAGCACCTGGAATTCTTCAGGCCAATGTTTTTCCTCTGGCACATGTACCTCCTCCACTTTTGTCACAGCTGTCAGTATCAATGGCTCTTGCTTGGCACCATACCCTAAAGAAGGAAGAGAGATAACAGCATTACAGAAGGTAAGGGAAAGGCAACTATTTCTGCTTTATAACTAAAACATATGAACTTTACTTTCTGCATTAAGCTTACAAAACATTAGAATTTGTTTTTACGTGGAAAGGCACAAGACAAGACAGACACAGACTATGAATATTTTAAAGGATGTACTCTGTGGGAATTTTGGACACAACTTCATTTGAGTTTTATCAAAGAAACATATCCATTATACTTTACTTGGTTTTTTTTGGTTGTTTGCTTTTCTTTTTTTCTAAAAAGCGTGCAGAGAAACAACAAAGTCTTGAATCCAAATATTGCAATTGATAGACAATTTGGTATAACTATATGGACTTGTGCATAGGAGATCTTTATTTTTCACTAAACTTGCCAAAGCATGTCCAAATAAAAAACTTAAATCTATCAGGTTCCTCTCTCCCCTTATACTAGTAGAAATGTTTCTTCTTTTGTAGACTATTAAACTTACAAGAAGAAAAGTGTCATTCTGTGGTGCTCTAGCTAAGCACCTATAACCAACAATAAAGATCCTCTCTTCCTCTATTACTGAACTGATGGCCTTCCTTAGAGATTCTCAGAACAACAACAAACTCAGATAATACTCTTGCTCATTTTTAGTGATTTTGGGGCGGCTAGTAATTTGAGATCAAATTAAAGCATGTAAGGGAGAATCCTTTTCACCTTTTGCATTTATTATGGTCCACAAAAACCAAAAAATAACACTATAGCTTTAGTCCACAAAGTGCAGAGAGATAAAAAATAATTTGAAGCAGCTTTCCCTAACTACAAAGGAAAAAGAACATGATTTTTCCCTGAAAATTTATTTCCATCTGTACTGGATTACTTTTCCCTTCATACAGATTCTTCTGTATATAATGTTTCTTTATCTGCATCCACAGGGTCTTACTGTTTCATGGTTGAGAAAATGTATGCACTGCCTGTGTCCTGTTCTTCAGGGAGTACTCTATTCTGCCTACACTGGATTTTAACAAAGGGCACGCAAGGAAAAGCAAGTTAAAGCTGAAAGCAATGTAAGCATTCAAGCATTCAGAAACTGTAATTATTGCTGTGCACAGACTTACTCCATGGTGTTCTTCTGTAAAAGACAAGTAATCTGATTCAGTGAAAGAGCAGCTAAACTATTTTTCACTATCCTTGTGTAAAAGCATGCCTGTAGATGCTACTAGGAATGATGGACAGAAACTTGCCCCTTAAGAAGTTTCTATTGCTCATGCACCCAAGACATCAGTAAAGGACTTAAACAAAAGAACATTGATTCATTGAGCGTCTGCCGGCTTTATTCTATCTGCTGAGAAGACACATCCAAACAAGAAAAATTTCTGACGAGTCATATTTTATTAAGTCTAGAAGACCTTCTCCAGGATTTACCATCCTGTTTGAACTTCCTCCAAAATTCTGTTGGTATATTCAAAGTATTTCCCTTCATTAGTTTTATTACAAACACTCCAACACATATATACACTTAACCATAGTCATGCCTTTGCAGGACAAACTTAAGAATTTATCTATCATCTGTTCAGAGAACTATTCAAAAGGAATGGAAAATTCAGCATAGAAAAAAAAAAGAGAAAAAAACTTGGCAAGCCAAGATAATAAAAAGCAAGTAAATGCAAAGGCTATCTAGTAATTATTTTTTTAAATACATTTTGATTTTCCTGATAAATTCTAATGAAAAGAACCATCCAAAGAATACCTGAGCTGGGAAACAAGAGCTGGCATAGAGTGAAATACTGGAAGATATAACTACCTAAAACTATCTGATTTACAGATGTACCAGGACAGAACAGCTGGGTCCAAGGAAAGCTAAGTTAGTCTACAGTTCTCCTCTGTAAGATTTGCTGAATAAGTCTTCACATAGATGCATACTATTTATAAAGGTACATCTAATGTATTTATCCATTATGAAGCCATTGAAAAATATGGCACAAGCGTCAATGCTTCAAAAGTTACATATTTTTTGCATGTCTTAGGAAGGTGCAGAAACACAGATCTCTTAAGACTTGAAGTCATATCATCACCTTCACACAGAACTCTCAGTAGGATGGTTTTTTAAGAACAGCTCCCCAGCAGACACAAAACTAACATGCTGTGTGGTGTCATCAAATGGCTTAAAATCCTCTTCATCTTAATAACATCTCGGCTACTTAAGCTAAGCAAAAGCCTATAAGCTGTTTACAAGTCAAACGGCAGGGGATAAAACTGAATGCAAGAAGCAGGCCAGAGGTGGCTAGGCAAAGTGCATTGAAAAATGAAATAAAACTTTCCACAAGTTTTACATAATACCTCAGCCACAAGACAAGCAGTGACAAAAAGACAGAAACTAGTATAATGTGAAATGAACTCTTCAGTACCTTCTGAGTCTCTTCTGACTTTAAACAAGTAATAGTGCACATAACTTCTATCCCTAGTAGATCACGATACCAAAACCAAATGTATTTGAAAAAGCAGACCTACCAAGACAGTGCTGCCAAACATGCCTTCTGTTCTTAACCACCAAAAGAATCTCCCGTGATGTTAGATTTGCAGACTTCTAGCAAGAAAAGGAACTGAATATCAGCACTGTCACTTCCAGAAATTTAGTTGTTCTGTTCTCAGTCCTACTGAAGAAGTGATAACACGCCAAGAACTACTTTTCATAGAAAAGAGTGTTTTTGTGAAGCACTATTCAATTTTCTGTTTCACATTAAAGTGAAACTTACCATCTGGGTCTTTAAAAGTCAATGTGATAAACTTGCTAGCAACCATGAACATGAATATCACCCAAAAGCATGCAGCTAGCAGCAGCCACTGGTGGTGCATGTTGTCAGATGTGAGCCATATAAAGCTGGCACTTCCTGTTTGAAAGAGAAAAGATTGACACATTAATTATTTTTGTTACAGTTTAGAAAAATACTTTCTATAACCAAAAAGAAAAAAAGAAACAAAAAATATGTGTGTCATAAAACATAGCAGTAGATTTCACTTTTTACTTTTTGTCCGTTCAGCTGTATTTTTAACCAACATTTAGTCTGAGGCAATGTAACCACTGGCTGATATCAAAGGGAGGCTTCATTCCTTCACCCCTGTGTACAATGCCCTGCTTGGGCTGGGAACAGCACTGTCTGACTGCTTGGGCAGACAGATCAGCAAAAACCCCAATTTTTTTAAAGAAGAGTTTATTTTTTAATTCAGCTTAGCAAGACAGCCCATTGTAGGGAAGAAAGGGAGAATGAAGAAAGCTGTGCTCTCAGTGGTAGATGTAACATTAGAACTACACTTGGTTATTCCAAGCCAGCTAATGACATATAACATGGACTCTTCCCCTGTCCAGCCCACAGACATTAACAGGCTGGAAGTTACCAAGCTTGACCACTAGGCTTAAGCTGGCCAAATATTTTTCAGTTCCTTGCAGCAGTGCCTACTACCTGTAGCTGTATCCCTGCAGGTAAACCTCAAAGACAGAACTTCCTCAGGAGTGCAGGAAGGGTTACTCAAACAATTGAGACTGAAGTATTAATGTGCAAAGAAACCACCCACAGGAACTGAGTGAATACACGCAGTTCTATACTTATTTTTGAAACTGCTATCTCAAGAACTTGTTTTCTATTACTCTAAGATTAAATATAAGGAAACCAATGATAAAAAAAGATTGATGTTCCTAGCCGCTAAGAGAAATGGAAAATTTTATACTGTATCTTTAGCTGAATTTTCAACTTCTGATGGGCAATACACATGGGGGTGGACACCAGGTACCTGTGAAAGCTCCACTGCAAATAAAAAAATAACATACGTCCAAAACCTACAAAAATACAGCACTATTGTCTCCACTGTTGCTGGAGAGATAAGACACCTGAGGGGCTGAACTCAGCTGCTGAAAAGAGTGAATGCCTCCTTTTGCGGACACATGCAATACAACATCCGAACATTTAACCAAAGAGGATCTAATACAAAAATCTCATACAATGACATCCTCACAACAATCCTGTAACTAGCAGTAGGATCAAACTCAGTCCTAAAGTAGCCACATACAACTTCAATGAGAGTCACAACTGCACAGTTTGTGATCACAATTTCTATATAGCCATTTAAGTGAATTGCCAAGGAATACAAGAAATGCCCTCATTCCCACTTATGATGCAAAAAAAAAGTTTGTTAATACTTCTAAGGAAGTGCTTATTAAGTTTTTCAGTCATATACCAGTATTCCACCTTCTTCATTCCCACAAAGCTTAAATAAAAGAAGTAAGCCTGGTTTTGATGTTGTTTCAGCGTGTCCACCTGCAACACCACTACAACTATTACAGGTGCCAGTTGCTTTTCCAACTAGCTTTTGCCTTCCAGCAACACAAATGTTTCCAGGAAGAATTCTCTCCATAGCTGACAGCAGTGAACCATCTTCAGGATATGCTGAAAACCTGTGCAGGCAGTCAAGCAGTTCAAAACAGACTTGGGACCCAAATGATGAATGCAAAATGCGTGAAAGGAGAAAAAGAACTGAGTATCTCCAGTTAAAGGGGGAAAAAAAATAGCTTAGGACGGCAGTGTTCAGGCCTACTTTTATCTTCTCCGTGATGCATTTTTCAGCTTGGCTTCTGAAAGTTCCTTTATTTCCCCCCTCTTCTTTCATGAGTCCATTTATAAATACTTCTAAAAATACCGCACCTAGGTATCAACTGTCTTTTGGACAATTACAGGTGCTGTGACCTCCATTAAGACAGTGGTTGTCATCTCCTGTTTTTGGTTGCAATTCCCTTGCTGACAACTGATCATGCAACATCCAAAACACATGTATTCTTCATGATTTGGAAAACTGTTGACCAGGAAAGGCAAATATCGTAGGAATTCCACCAGACTGGCCTCTTTTCAGCTAAGTAGTTCAAAAGTTATTCCCATTCTACCACTGCACTAGTGCAAACCTGCCCTAAGATTCATGCTGAAAACCACCAGGTCTCAAAGGTCCTCATTTTTCAGTCTGTCATGAAATGCACCATCTTCCAACTTACGCACTGAGATTTGTTATCTTTACTCCCAGACACTGCATTCATTTCCAGCTCTCACAGAAGAGAAAAATTCAGATCACTTATCAAGACATAGAACCATAGCAATGATATTTTTTACTTCTTAGGTAGCTCTGCTAAAATCATGAGAACCATTCAACACTCAAAACACTGAATGCAGCAGACTGACAGAAGCTTGCAGAGAACACTCTGCAGGAGGAAAATCTCTAACCATCAGCTATAGGCTTTTTAGAGGTATAATGAAAAGTCTGGGCCAAACCTCTCTGCCCAACTTAGTATATTTGTTCTATGTAAAGCAGGGCAGAAACGGCCTCCAACATTCATAGCATCCCTGCTATGAATATCCCTTCAATACCGGTGATGGATGCGCACCATTCAGTAAGGACTATTGATCTATATCCCCTTATGTAATTTATGTATTGGATTTCTAAGAAATCGTGTTAAATCGCATGGGAAATGCAGTTCCTGTGTGCTCTGACCTGAAATGCAGTTAGTGGAGAGAGGACCCTGCTGCCAGGTCCTGTGCTGCAGGGACAGGAGAGCATTTCAGCCAGTCACCTACAAGCAGTACAATTCTCACCTTAAGGAGAGGGCTTAGAGAGCAGGAAGGGGTCAGAACTGCAGCCACATCCATAAGAAGCACCACTTTTACCCTACAAGACATGGAAGCTGAGAGGAAAACATTCAGCAGTTTTGTCTACTCTTTTTTTTTTCTTCCTAAATGTGCACAGGAAATCTGCAACCATACTCAGGAATGTAACAGTCTTGTCAAAGTATCTGTCATAATGTATTCATGATGTTACTTCACTGTTCTCACTTCTAACATCCTAAAGCATATCTGTATCAGCAAGCAGCTCATCACTAATCCCAAGAAGCAGAACTATTCAAAGTTACAGGCAGGAATACCTCAACCATCATGCTCACTTAAATGAAACGATCAGTACTTTTTTAAAAAATGTGTTTATGTTGTTTCTCTGTCTCTACCTTAATATTTTTATTGTTTTCACATAGGGCATTTACATTTCCTATTATTTTCTATTTTATCTCTAACCTTACTGCTTTTCTGTTGCCTCTCCTGCACTTATTTTCTAGTAAATATATGTATTAGCTTTTGTTTTTTCTGTTTAAAAGGCCCCTTCAGCTTCCAAAACAGCCTTCTATTTCTGGTTGTCTTTATTGTCTAAACCACATTTTTTTCTTTACAAGTAGACAAAAGCAAGAAATATGTTGAATGTTTAGTCCATTTTGTCACAGTGAAATACACAGCTTTCTGGTTACTTTCTCCATCTTATTGCAATTCTACAGGTTTTTAGGAGCACAAGATCTCAAAACTCGTGTCCCCACCCATTCCTCTGTCCTTCCCTCTCAGGGCTACCACAAACTATCACATAACCCTCAGATTAGCCAGATGAAGGGTTTTGCATGAGAAAAAACGGGATCACCAATCTCACACACCAACACACAACACATATATGAACCAAAGATCAAGACACAGAGTTGCAGGCTTGACCCGTGTCTTGGAAGTAACCTGCTACCTCCAATAAACACTCATTCTTTGCAAAAGACAGCTGTCTTCAAGTGAATGATGGGACAAAGTGAGAAAGATATAAGCAGCATTAAAACTCAGTGCACAGTGTTTGCTCGGCAGCTTCTGCTGCTTGCACAGGGGGTCCTTGGCAGGACAGTCCCTGCACACATGGTCAATGGCAGTGACACGCCAGGAGGCTCAAACTCCCAACTGCCTGCCCGTCAGCTTGATGACTGACATCACTGGAAATGGAACTGGTAAGGAAGGCCAAGCAACAGCTAACTGGGACAACCTAATCCATTTCCATAAATTCTTCCATTTTGTTATCTTACCGGTAAGAACAACTGGCCAATTTGTTATACAAATTTTCAGACTAACATATATCACAGACGCTCCTTTGGCGAGTTGCGTGGCGCTACTGAACGTTGTAACACCCACCGTAACAGGCTGGTTCCTTCCCAAGGCCCCCCTCCTCCCGAGGGCACTGCCAGGCCCTTCCCAGCTCCCGCGGGGCCCGGGGCGCTCCGTGCGCACGCAGCTCCCCTGCCAGCGGCATGCGAACGCGGGGCTCGGGCAGCAGCGCCGGCCCCTCCCCGGCCCCCCTCCGCGCCCGGGCTGACGGGCACCAGCTCCCGCTCCAGCGGGCACCCCCCGCTCTTCACAGCCGCCAACGGCAGCGCCTGCTCTCTCCCTTGCGTCTAGGCTTCACGGGCGCTCCATTCATTCCGTGAGACCAGAGCAGACCCCGCCAAGAAGAGGGCACAGGGCCGTGCTCTGACGGACGGGCGGGGGACGAGCCGAGGCA
This sequence comes from Donacobius atricapilla, assembly GCA_013397315.1. Lineage (NCBI taxonomy): Eukaryota > Metazoa > Chordata > Aves > Passeriformes > Mimidae > Donacobius > Donacobius atricapilla. The sequence continues at coordinate 19,206 of WBMY01017447.1, read as the reverse complement.
ATGCCCAGCCCGGCTCCGGGCGCAAGGACCTGCGGTGACCAGACATAAACTTTTCCCGTTCTGGAAGAGGAGGACGAAGCTGGGCGGGCNGCCCCGCCGCCGGGAAGGGGAGGAAGGTGAAGGCCGCCGCGGGGACGGCCCGGTTCGGCGGCGAGAAGACGCAGCGGCGCACCCGGCCGCCCGAAGGCGGGAGGGAGGGAGGGAGGAATGGAGGGCGGGCTGGGCAGCTCTGCCCTCCCCTCCCCGCTCCGCCCTCCCCTCCTTCCCCTGGAGCGTGGCGTTGCCGCGGGACTCGCGTGTGTACACTTGCGTGCCTGTGTTTGGGTTGTTACGTTTGGGTTTTTTAACTGTTAAAGGTTTCGTAGGTCACTGACTCTCGTATTTAAAAAAATATGTGTATCTGGAAATCACACAATCATTTATATTGGAAAAGACCTCTAGGATCTTTGAGTCCAACTGTTCCCCTAGCGCTGCCGAGGCCACCACTAAACCACATCCCCGAGGGTCACATCCATATGGTTTCTGAATGCTTCAGGAAGGTGATTCCACCGTTGACCTGCGGAGCCTGTGCCAGTGTTTGACAACCTTTCCATGAAGAAATTTTCCCAAAAACCTGACCTAGAACTCCTTTGGTGCAACTTGAGGCTCTTTCCTCTGGTCTCATCACTTGCCGCTTGGGACATGAAATCGGTCCTCACCCAGCCACAGCCTTTGGTTAGGGAATTGAAGAGATCAATACAGTCCTTTTCCATGTGACTCTTCCTCCCTCATGTTTCTCCAAACACCTCTTACTATTTCTTCCATTTTCTGAAGCCCACCATCAGGCAGGAAAGTTGCTCTTGGTCTGACAGGAATGAAACAATTCATCTAAAAGCAGCTGCAGAGCCAGGCATTCCCCAACCCCTCAGCTGGGCATGGCAGACAGTGTGGGTATAGGCTGCAGGAGAAGAAAGCTGCCCTAAAGTACTGTAAAGGACAGCTGTAGTGGGACAGCAGGTGTTGTCTGAACACTGCTGTGTCCCAGCCCAGGCTTCTTTTCCCCCAAAGGCATTGTGTAGTGCACACGGTCACTACATACAGCTGTGTACTCAATGCTCTGCTCACTGAATAAGCAAAATGCTCACCTACAGGACTGATACCCACAAACCTCATCAGAACCACATGCTGGTGATGTGTCTCTTTTAAACAACTATTTAAACAGGTCCTCTTGAGGACATATTGCAGTCTTACAGTGCACTCTTCCCTGTTAGAGGAGGATTTAGACCCTCTGATCCATGCATTTTCAGACTTGACTACTGTGGTGCACTACGCTGAAGCCTGACCAAGGAGGTCCAAGGATTCTGTCATTGGTACAGATACCGTGGCCAACCTATGGAGTAGAACAGGCTCATGCAAATGTGTCATCAACCATGTTCCTGTGCTGATGGATGCTGGTCTCCAGTGGAGCAGCAGAAACACAGATGTCACTGAGAGTCAGTGGCCAAAAGCCAGTAATCAGAAACCAAATTCTCTGCCTAACTGTGTTTGTATGTATCAGCACACATGCTTGTGTGTGTCCCTTCGTCTCTGCCTGTGGAATAGAAATGATGATTGTGACAGTTACCTTTTTGGCAAAGCACATTGGAAGTCTGTGGCTGTCAGCAGTCTGAGTCTCGCACAGGCTAGAAAGCTGCCCCTTTCCTCAGGTTCCAGTGATGACTGCCGTTGCAGATACACATGGATTTATTAATAAGCAGTCTGCAGCTGTGGAGCCAATTCCTGCCAGATTTTCAGGCTCAACCTAGGAATTTTAACCTTTCAAGTATGTTGTTACTGACATGTATAATAATTAATCCAGTACAAAAGAGACCAATTTTCCAAATTAAGCCCAGTTAATAGGCTTTATTGTCAGTAATCGGGCCTGAAAGTGTCTGATGAAGTTGAAGAATGTGTTGCATAGGCAACTGTACTGTTGGATTATACAGTTGCTAGTTCAGGTCAACAGGATTCTTGCTATTAATAATGCTGAGCTGTAGCGGGGTTTAGTGCTTTAAATAAGCAGCAAAATAAATGTGTGATTCTGTTGGGTTTTTTGTTTGGGTTTTTTTGGGTTTGGTTTTTTTTTTTTTTTTTTCCCAGAGCAATGTAAAGGATAATTGAGCTGGTGGAAAGTCACCCTGCTCTCTCTGGAATATTCTAGAGCATTTTTCTCAGATAGATGATGCTAACGCAAATGATGTACCCATTTGTGTTGTAAAGACATGGGCCTAAACCTAAAAAATTCATCTTAATAACATGTTCAATGTTTATGCCACTAAAAAAAGGGCTGTATGCCCTAATAACTCTTGTGTATCTTTATTCCAGGTTTGACATTTTTCCTGGGAGAGTTTTACAAAATATCCACATTTGCAACTTGGCCAGTCAGAGAAGACCAGGTGCAGCTCATGCAAGCATTTTAAGAGTTGCTATCTGTCAGTGGCAAGGCTGTCTTGACTGCCCTTAGTATAAGTTAATTCTAAATAGTATTTAAGCATACCAAAAAGTTTAAATGAGCTCCTGTCTTGGGCAAGATAAGTAATTATCCATAGTGCAGTTTCCATTTGAACTCATGCAGCCTAATGACACCAAAAGAACCCTCATTTTCCTTGACCTTCCAAGTTCATGCTATTCAGCAGAAGCCTAGGCTTGGTCATATTGTTAAACTTGTGCTATGTTTGTTTTTTTTTGCTTTTATTTCAGGTTTTATTCCAGTGCCAGTTACTAGGATTACTCTTGGTAGCCCTTTTTAGTCACGCTTTGTTTGCATAAGAGCTGACCTTAAGACAAGTCACCTGCTCAGCATCAAGTACTCACATTAAACCAGATTTAAATCAGCAGGAAGGCATGGTTTTCCCGGTACAATGCCATTATTAATGAAATCATCTCTCTGCTTCATGATTGCATTTCTGAGGCATGATTGATCACCAGAGGAGATCTCTTGTGTATAAGATTTACAGATCAGACACGGCACCCTTGGTATATAATACATTTATTAGGGTGTGATCTTCATCACCAGATTCTGTCTCTTTCTGGAACTTAGGGAGCTTATTTAAATGTGGTTTGGGTTGATACAAGATAGAACGTATAGAATACCTTGTGGCATCTACATTATTAAGAGACACTGGGGAAATTAAAAAAAAAAGGCAGGGCAATGAATTCAGGGAGGAACAGCCTCATATAGATGTAGGATTTACTAATACAGCATAAGTATCATATATAAAGTAGCATGTGTTTCCTGGATTATTTTGTTTTTATAAAGTAACTTTAACAAAGCATAAAGTGCACATCAGAACCAGCTCTTGCATAAGAAAGATTGAGGTGTGTGGAGGGACTTAGGGGGACCTGTAACAAAATCATGCTGGCTGTATTGGGGTAAAATCAGATCTGTAAGCAGCAAATGACGTGTTAATGTGAAGATTAAGTTAACTTCTTATTTTGGGTTAGAAGCAAGTTTTACCTCATGATGAGTGACTTGGAATTCTTAAATCTTTGCATATCATTCACCGTTTGATTGCCCTTTGAGAAGGAGACAAAAAGTTTAGATTGAGATAAGTAGGTCCTTAGCTGAACCATCTAATTTATCCTATATACTTCAGATATTTAGTCTGAGTTGGTAGACTGAAAAAGGAAAACAGATTTGTGAAGTTTATTAATGGTAAAGAACCAAACATGCTGCTAGGACTGGACTAGAGTAGCTAAAAAACTACATTTAATTATCAAATCAATGTCAATTAAAATTGAATCTAAGGATTTAAAATTAATTATATGGGTCATAAAATGTGTGCAGCCAATCAGCAAATTATCAAGTCAATGTAGCAAGATAAGTCAATTCTTTAAATAAAATTCAGAAATAACAATTGAATTTTAAGTCCCAGTTACGGGTGTTTTCCAAAGTAGAGAAATTAAGACAATTGACTAAATCACTTAATGTCCAAAACAAGTTATCATATTGCAAAGTGACCTGCTACCATCTTTTAACCCTCCCCTTTCCCCACGGCCCAAATCAGATAGCTGGATTCAGCTGGCAGAATCAAACTGGCAAACAGCTGAGTCTTCAATTCACCTGCTGCATTCCCCAAGGGACAAATTATTTTCGGGCTATTTCCAGGTAACAAAGTTGCTGTGACCCTGCAGGTACAGTGCTTGTGGTTGCATCTGTGACTTAGGCTCCAGTGTGGGCAAGCTGCAGATACCCAAGCACCTCCCAGTGCTGTGTCTTGACTCAAGAGGAGCTGCAAGGTTGGCATTGCACAGATAGAGAGCACCAGAGCTGCTCTATGCTCAGATAAAGGAGTAAGACAGATTTTTAGGTGGGTTTTTTTGTCATTGTTTCTCAAAAGGGATTATTGAGTGGAGGCAGCTGTGCTACTCTGAACCAATACTTCTCTCAACCGGTGTTTGAGATTACATTCTAAAATATTGAAAAAATGCCTAAGGACTGCATGGTAAACAGAAGATATAATTCCTGATGTATCTGATACCAGTAGTGCTGCTGTAGCAGGGGTTGGGAGAGCTGTTGTTTTCTGCCGTGTTAGAAAACTGACTAGTTTTGGGTAAGCAGAAACAGCTGAGTGAGCCTGAGGGGTGACTTGGGTCACGGAGGTGTGAAATTTAAAAAAAAGAAGGAGAGGTGGAGGCAGGCACAGAACCTGAGTCCCATTTCCTAATGAATATATGTAGGATTAGAATGTTTTACATTAGGTGGAACAGCTTTCACAGGGACATTGAGTACTTCAAATAATTTATAGCTTGCTGTTTAGGGCTGGCTCTTGGGAGGTGGCAGATGTGGTATCTATAAGGAGGAATTTGAACATTTGTTTCCCATATCCTTATAGCTTAATAATTAACTGCACCATGCTTGTGAAGGCAAAAAAAAAAAAAGTGTTTGTGCCAGAAATTTAAGGAGATGTAAGTCTAAAAGGGCTATCCTAAAATGACAGGCATTGAGCTACAATCCCAATTCAGGAGGGCAAGTCTGTAAGTGGTGGGACTTCACAGGTCTTGACCCATCCTCCTGACCAAGGCATTGTGCTCTGGCAACAGGGAGTGATTCCTCAGGGAGGGTCCACATCCTTCTGCATGGTGTGGCCCTGTGCCATACCTCAGTGTGCTCTTCTGGGGGCATAGTCCTCATCCAAGAATAATTTTGGAGCTATTTATATGTGACTGTTTCCAGTGGAAATTAAGAGTCCAGAATTTTACAGAATCTGGAGCCTACTCCATCTCTTCCTTGACTATTTAAAACAAACAAACAAAAAGAAAATAAAAAGTCCCATCACCCCCAAAAAGAAGAGAAACACAGACTGAAAATTCTTTGGTTTTAGGGGATTTTTTTTTGCTGCCTTTTTGAACATGAGCTGTTAACTATGTTACCACGTGTCCTTGAACTTACCACTCATGTTCATATGCTACAATATTAAAAAGAATGAAAGGAACAAGAAACTTTCCTAGTCACCATGTAGACAGAAATAGGGATGGGAGGAAGACTAAGAAGGAGAAGTTGGATTGTTTTGAAGAATGTGGACTTTAGATTTGCAACCCTGAGGTGAGATGAATTCTTCCATTCTTCAGTTACTGAAACTCGCGTTGAAGGTTCTTGCCCTTGAAAAAAGAAACATCAGGCCCACAAGACCTAGATTTACCTTGATTATCTGAGGCAAATTTTATTTCCTTCAGTGTAATGTTTCTCAAGATATTAGGGCACAGCCAGTCTTGCACTGCAACAATAAAATCTTGTTCTCACTAAGGTGAGAACACATGGGAGATTTTCTATTTGAAAATGCCCATTTATAAAATAAGTGTAGTTTAACCACTTATGGCAACATGACCGAAAAGAGCCCTGAAAATATGAGGGGTGGGCTAAATATAGAAAGTTTTAGTGACATTGCTTTCAGTCTCACTACAAGGAAAAGGCTTGAAAGAATGAGATTATTTCAACATTTAATATAAAGCTTAGACATCTCCCAAACTATAACTGATGTTTACCAACTAGCCTCTCCATTTATTCAGCTCACCCAAAGAACAGTTGATGTTTTGGAATTGTGTGACCACCAGTCATTCATCAAACTTTATGTCAGGACCAGCCATGATAGATCAACCATGAAAAGAGTTATGTTTTTTATCTCCAGAATTTCTTCATCTAAAAAGAGGGAGAATGATTTTACATGTTCTTGCTATGTATTCAACTTAAATGAAAGACAGCTAACAAGATTAAATTCACCTTCACAGACAATCTCGGACAAGTATTTTAAGATACTCAGTCACAAAGCATACACTTAAATTAATAATTCACCTGTTATTATTGTAATTGGTATTTGATAAAGGCAATATTGAAGGTGCCAGCTTTGTATTTCAACCAAAAAAAATATGCCACTGTTTAATGCTTTATATCCATCACTGTAATATTTAAGAGAGTATCATCATGTGTTTTTTCAAGTGATGGTGGTCTAAATTGCAAAATCTCCTCTGAGCTCAAAATGATGAAATTCAATGAAAAAGAACCAACATGTGGTTTTCAAGTGTGAACTAAATATTATCATAAAAAGTACATTGGTTCAGTGGTAAAAGACCCCATCATGTAGCACAGATCCTACAGACTCTTTTCTCAGTTCCTTTAAAAATAGTGTTAGTAGCCTATATCAGCTGTATTAAGCACTCTTCTTTTACCATATAACATCATAAATTCTTATTAAATACAATCTTTTCTGACCATTCAGAGCCAAACCTTTCCCTTGGGCTGTCAGCTCTTGCTGCAGGGCACTAGATCCTCTGTTCACCTTCAGGCTCTGCTCACAATAATCTTTAAGAATTACAACTATTCATTTTTTAAGTATAAGGAACATCCCAGCCCTGCATTTGGAAGTATCACACCACTTAGGCAGGCATATTTCCACAGCAACACTCTCTTTGTTTTAAGTTGTATTCCCAGAAAAGAAGGAGGCTGACATCCATCTACCCACTTACCTATTCCCTCTAGACATTCTGTCCTTTTATATTTTACATCATTTAACTAGTGGGCTTTCCTGGTTTGAAAAAAACCCTACCAGAGCAGTTAGCATGTACTTTGCTGTGACATCCTTATTTCCTAATTAGGATGCTGTGACATCCTAATTTACGTATCTTCGTTGAGCACTCCATTAAGGAAACTGTGTCACTGAGCAGTGACCTATTGATCCAGCCACTGCAAAGAGAGCAGATTATTTTGTCCTTCAGGAATGATACACAACAGCAACACACTGAGCCTCATTCTTTTGGATAACTCATGGTACCACATTGTGCCTTGCACTGTTGTTAAGTGTGCTTCTGTTGCAGAAGTTATTGGGTTGTATCAGCTTCTGCTGGTCTCTTGATATTGCTGGAGTTAGAACAGGAAAATTCATTTTTGCTCTGTTTTCTCCAAACAGAAGGCAGGGAGCTCTGCTTGATATCTCTCTCTCTCTCTTTCTTTTTTTTTCTTTTTTTTTTTTTAATTGTCACTCTGTAGTCATTATAAGATTATCCTTAAGCCATTGCACACAGATTTCATCTTATCCAACTCATTCACACAGGAAATCTCTCTTTTCTTCACTAGGATTTTACAACTGGATAGGTTAAGTATGTTATTAATTCCGTGGCAAAAACAAAGCTACTTTTAAGAAGTGCTTGATAATGGTAGTTTGATACAAAAGTTACTTCAAGGCTGCCTTACAGAGTTGAAAGGAAGACCAGGAACTGCAGCAGCATCACTGTTTCATGCCAAAAACTCAGCAAATTGCTAGAACCTGCCAGACTACACTGTAAAGTGAGTGTGTAGGGTTTTTTTATGCAAAACCAGAAGAAATTGGATACACAAATATGTTTCTCATGTAGAACAGAGGAAATATAAAATATTTTGCAAATATAGCTTGGATTTTGGAAATATATTTAATATACTCTCTAGAAATTGATTTTGTAACTGCATTATGCCTCCTGAAGATTTATCATGGTCTTTATTGGCTTCATTATGTTGTACTCATATATCTTACTGTAAATTGTCATAGATGAATTGATTTTAACTTTACTTCATTCTTCACTATTCCATTAAACACTATAGATAGTCTATTGCCAACTGGGAATATGATAACTCGGTCAACAGAAAGAAAAAGAAAATTGGAATTGCATGCAATTAATCCTCCTGTCTCAGGACTATTCATCCAGTGAAATAAACATAACATAATCTCCAGTTTCATATGACTTCATGATAGTCACATACCTCTGGCCATCATAAATCTCTCAGGTTTACAGTGATAAACCAAACAGGATTTGCCAGTTACTGCACTGTATCTTTTTATATTAACAAATTATGAGATGTGGTCCCAATGTGTCCCCAGTGATACCTCTCCCCAGTGACATGTACTTAGGAGAAAGGTACCTGATATAACCATTGATGCAGCTGCCTGTTTTGGCTTTTCTTCCTTCTTTAACAATTAAATCATGTAAAAACCCTAAATTCTCTGCTCACTTTTGAGTGGGCTATCTTACAGCAAATTATACTGCAGAAAAAGGTCTGTTTTCTCCATTTATATGCTAGAAAGGCTCCAGCCTCCACATTTTTGTGTAGTAGGGTCAAGAGAGGCAGGGGCTGCATTTGAAAAAGCATGAGGGATAGAGTGGTCCTCTTCTGAGTCAGAAAGTAGTTTGCTATGTGGATAAGCTCTCTGCTCTGTTCTTTGTCATTATTTCCCTCAAATTCTCTCTCAATTTTTTCCCCCTTCTTTTTTGGCTTTGGAGTGATTCCTTCTTTATCTTGGAGCCTTCAGAGCCAGCAGATAGTGCAGCAGTTGCCATTGAAGACAGACAAGATGCATTCTCAAGATGCATTGCTATAAGGGGGGAAAAGCAAGCTGGCCTTACTGTATTTCATGCACAATGTTGCTAGCATTGAGGGACATTCAGGTGCATAATTATCACAGGGAAAAACTGCTCATAGTTTAAACCAACTCAAGATTGGAGTAGTTTATTAAATTATTAACAGCACATAGTTGATCAGCAATTGGTGAAAAATTAAAAAAAATATTCAAGAGCTATACCAACAGATAAACCTTATCATTAGACACTCACAAACTGTTACGGAATTATAAATTTTTGAACACCCTTGTATAACTAATCCCCAAATGCTCAAATTCTGCACAGGTAGGGACAAGCACCTGCCTCTCTCTCCAGAGTAAGGGGCTCCCCTCCTCCCCATTTCTCCCTTGGGGGGATGTGTGTACTCTGGCTATGTGTGATCCTCCACTGCTCCCAACACTCACTGAACCCTCATGCCACCAAATAAGCTCTGTTGCAGCACAGGTGCAGAATCTGCCCTACATCCACTGGGTCACCCTTCCTGGGTGCTTTCTGTGTCCCCCAATCCACATGGGTGCTGCAGTGCTGGTGCTGAGCAGGGCCCCTGTCACTGTCACACCCTGCTCTGTTACCATCACACAGAGGCCCTACCCTCTCTGGAAAACTTTGGTGCATCTTTTGCACTTCTTTTCAAGTTCAGTTTGTTTCAAAATACTTCAAATTCCTGGTTACTGTTAAATCCTGGTGATGGTCTTCTTCCTCTATAAGCAGCACCAATTTGGGCAAACATCTTCTCTGACAGCTTCTGGTGTTCCACTCACATGCATTGTTGACACTCGACTTCCTGTCCTACCAGGTTATTTTGTTGAGGGTGGTCCACAAAAACATTCCCCCACACAGTATTTTGCTGTCAAGAAATAATTATTAAAAAGAGAAAGTGAATACAGATGGAAGATACAAACTCCAAAATGTCTGTATTCCTGCCACCACAATATCATTCTCCCTCATTTGTCTTGTCTAGTTGATGCATCATATTATAGGAGGTCTTTTTCTATGCATTTATATCTGATGGTGTGTCTAGATCTTGGACTGGAACTTTGGCCCCTGTTGGGCCTGGAAAGGGCTGAGCAACACACAGTTCCCAGAGCAGAGATCAAGAAAGTAGAATGGCTCAGTCATGGGGTCCTTCCCCAAGAAGGAAGAGCTTTCTTATTTCAAGGTTTGGCGACATGGAGCAACTAAACTCAAGAAGATAATATATAAATAATGTGTGTAATGGTTTCACATTTGCCAAATTTGTTTTGTGAAACATAGTGTGGTAATCTATCTTTTTACTATGGAATAGGATTAGAAGAAAGGCAAAACAGGCTCAACTTAAAAATAGAAACAGTTAGATTTACACTAAAGGGCAAACAAAAAAAACAACTATGAAACCTTTTTAAAGACACCCCCCTCCTCCTTAGCAACAATCTACTTTTCTGCGAAACAATGCAAAGAGGCAGAACATCAGAACTCTTAAGTCAGTAGCACTTATAAAATAGTCTTTCATTCACTCTTTTGAGAGAGACAAGTCCCTCCTGATTCTTCTGGTAACTTCCCACAAGAGACACAGTCTGTNCGGGCCTGCAGACGGCCACGTGGTATCAGCCGTGGCGTTGGTGAAAAGCCTTAAATCCATGTGGTGTAGAAAAACTCAAAAATGGCTGCCTGGATCTTCTCTCCCCTCCACCCCTCGGTCTTATGGGGTGGGTTTGGCCCAGCCTGGGCTTGGTGCTGCTCTCTGGGGACCTGGGGGCTTGGAGGGGGGAGGCCATCTCCCTCGGCCCCTTGGCGGTGTTTGCGACGCCAGCTCTCACTCTCCCCACCCCCGGCCGCCGCCGCCACGCAGACAGCCACCCGCAGCGGGGTGTGGAGCCCGGGGGTGAGGCTCACGCCTCGCCTCCCCCCTCTCTTGGCTCCTCTCTCTCTCGGCCTCTCGGCAGGCGAGGGGCAGGCCGCAGGGTTGGCTGCGTGGCAGCAGCTGTGGCTCCCCTTTCTCTGCGGCATCTGCCGGGCTCAGGGACCCAGTTCGGCTCGGCTCTCACAGGGCCAGCCCCAGCACAGCCACCCCAGCCCGACCCCGGGGCCAGCAGGGCCTGAGCCGGGCCCCGCTGCTTCCCCGCGATGTTACCTCATGGGGGGTCCCCGGCAAGAGGGCGAGATTTCCCAAGATTCCTGTACTTAAGCTGTGTGTCCCAGGGGTGTACACTTTTGGCCAACTTGGCTGTCAGTTCCAAAGCAGATCACCAATTGTTTTTTTACCATTCATGCCAAACCAATACAGTGTGTTAAGGGATACAAATTAATTCTGCATCTCTAACAAATGCCACCATGCTTCTTCAAACAGACCTTTGGGAGAAGATAACAGTTAACAAAAAAACCTTACTCGAATTTATTTGAGAAGGAGATTAAAGGCTTTTAAAAGACATTCAACTGCATAATGGTTCCTTCACAGGAAAACCTGCCTTTCGTTTGCCTCTGGTTCCTCTGGACATCTGCTTAGAGGCAGACAAGGCAGATCTTTTGCCATAGAGAAAAGATATGTTCTGTGCACAGATGTGTTCTGTGCACATAGAGCTCTAGGACTCAGGTGTGGAGAGAAACAGCTTCTGAGCAAATTTCAGTAGAGGCTAAGGACAAGGCATCACTACTGATAGACAGGTTTGGACACTAATCCAAGAAGTAGAATTAGTATTAATGGCTCTTAGTTTATTGTTGATTTACAGTCTGGTCTGATTGCTAGACCCAGGAGTGGCCATTTGCATGAAAGGTACAATTCCAGTATTTTCAGGCCAATAAAATGCTCTAACAGCTGAAAAGCTTTGCATTTTGCTACAGTAAAGTTATTGTGGAGTGATATAATCTAATGAGATTAAAAAAAAAAAAAAATAGGCCAGTGAGCATCAATGCTTTGGCCAAAGGACAGCATAAAAGTTAGCTTATATCTTATGGCTTAAGTCAGGAGCCAGAAGACATACAACAGTTCATACAAATGACATTTAATATGTCAAAGAAGCAATCACTTCATTTTTAATACCAGCAATACTCTGTGAAGATACAGTCGATTTGAAACAGAATGAGAAAAATTAATTGCTTTCATATTAAGTAAGTCAAATTACTTAAGAAAAAAAAGAAAGATATCTTCAGCAATAACTGTAAGTGACAGTGTTTGAGTATTTATTCATTTTGAATGGCACTCAACTCAGATGTCTGACAGGATTAAGTGCTGGTAAATATAGCAAAGGGAAGCAGAGTTTTGGGTTAAACTCTTTGCTCCTCACTCAATGATAAGTGACACATAAGTTGGAGAGTCTAGAGGCCTGAGCTCCAGTTATTTTAGCACTCAGCTTCCCAGATGAGTTGGATTTTGTGTATCATGTTAAAGTCAGGCAGATGATGGGTCATATGATACTGAAATGGATTAACATAGTCTGGTGATTTCTTCTCTCAGGCTGGTGGATTCAGAGTGAGTGATCTTTGAGGAAACGTGGTCAGGTAGTAAAAATGGTTTGGGATTTGTCTCATCAAGTCAGTTCTTGGTGAGACATTTATTTTCAGCTACTCTCTTCTCATATAGTAATCGATATGTAGGATTTGGGTATTTGCCAGAAATCTGAGATGTGGGGTTCACATGTTAATCTAAATCCTTTACTCCAGTAATCAGTGTAATGTGTCCACAGACCATGGAGATCCCTCTATAAACACAAAATTATGATTTACATACAGCTATACCCAAAGAAAATTAAAGCTACAGATTAAATCATTCAGATTTAGGAGGCATGGATGAATGAGTGTCAGCATTATAATTCAGCTATTAAAATCAAATTTGTTCAGCTGGTGGTGTGAAGTATGTGTCAGCCACTCCAGCATTTGACTCAGAGACCACCTGGAAATTTATGGCAGGCCTAAAATGCCAGGAATGAATCATTCTGGACAAATCCTTGACGAAAGCTCAACTGCAGATATTGATTGAGTTATCCCGCCAGTTGCCTAAGCAGAAGAACATACTGCTTTCCCTGTCCAGCTGGGGCAACACCAAATAAAATTAAGCCAAGTCAGAGCTTCAGGTTAAGATCTTTTCAAATGTCTCAAAATCTAGAAATTATACTGATCCTTTATCCCACTGTAGCCAAATACAGCCCATTGCTAAAGCACTGTTTCCATACACACAACATGGTAGGTGCAAATTACTCCATTTCAGAGGAATTTACGCTTCTCTGGCTGAATGTAGCAGACATAAAATGACATTTCCCCAAAAATTAGCCAATAAACTATCCAAAAGAATTCAAATATTCAGATTCCTGATCTAGTTTCCTACTTCACCATTATCATCTGTCCTCCATTTTGATGTTTTGGTTAACTCTTGTCTTTGAACTCCTGCCCAGTGGGACATGCTTTTATCTGATGCCCTTGAAATATTTACTTGCTGGCCTACTCAACTTTACAACTGTGGTTTTATAGCTGTAAAGTGTAGCATGCCAACCACAAACAAAAGCGTAAGAATAACTATTCTGTTCTTGACATTCTGACAACCAAATCAGCACCTATAGCAGATGTCAGTTTTACAAAAGTGTGACGTGCTGGTAAAGCCAAGTTTGGACACACAGCTCTGAGTGCTGAGTAGAGCCTTTCCCATGTGAAAACAAAAATGAGACAAGCTCCCACTGTTTGGACCACTTGTTTGTCCTGGAAAGTTAAACGAAAGTTAACTGAAACCACATCAAACACAGCCTTGTATTAAACATAAGTAGGCACTGTCATATGTAATAGAAGATGAGTAATGAGAGCTGTCTGCAGGCTCTGGGGCAGGTTTGCCTAATAAATACCCTCCATTTTCTGCAGCTTTCCTCATCTTTCTAAACAGGTCGTGGGTGAGGCATTGAAAGCCCTCAGAGCAGGATAAGGCTTTGTATGAAGTACTGCTGAGCTGCAGAGGGAGAGAGGCATGAGCAAGCAGAAGCAGCTTGGATGAGCTGGGATGTACTCAAGAACTGCTCAATGGTGACGTCTTGCATTCTGTCCTTGCTGTCTGCGATAACCACTGATTTCATTGCAGAAATCATTTACAAGAAGGAAACCAGACCTTCACCTTTTTTTGCCCATTGACACCAAATTTTGTTCTTATTCATTTATCTATTACAGCATGTTTTGTTCTAAAATTATGGGTGTCATAATATTGCTGTTGCTAAATACATGCCTAGACTCCTAAATCACAATAAAAAATCCTCATTTCTCATCGACCCCCCACTAAAGTTATGTTTTTAACTCCCTTGTGAATCACTGAGGACACTGAAAGTCACTCTATTTTTCTCTCTTCATGCAGAGAGCCTGGAACGTTAAACCAGGAATTTTATTTATGCAGTAAAAGTATGGCTTATTAATGTGGCTTGGTGTTGATATATCAGTTGGCAGCACCTTAGCTAACACTTTTGAAATGAAACATCCAGCAGCAAAGAAAGTTCTGATTTAAGGAAGCTGAGTGTGTTCACAATATAACACCCTCATAGATGTGAAATTTTAGTTTTCAACACTTTCCCCATTCTTCTCTTATACTGCACAGCTGTGATAAAATACTATTTTCAGTTAGGAGATGAGTTGTGATTTTTTTTAGTGAAGCTTAAATGAGTTAATTTTTTCTCATCTTCAGGTATTAAATCTCACTTGATGCAAATTAATAGCTCCCTGGGCTTCACTGTTGGCAAAATTTGCTGAAAGAAAGCACAGAGCACACTTAGGGTACTCCCTGGAAAAGGGTGAATTAAGCAGCAGATGGTTTATTGTGTATGAGAAGGAGGAAGGAAAGATTCAGGTCGCATCCAGTATTTTATATATGGTAGAAATAGATTTTACCCACCCACCATGATCCCATGCTATTACAAAAAAAAATCCCACTCCTAAACTCAATTGTGTTTTAAAAAGTTGAAAGAGGCTGCCATGTAACAGGCAGAAAGCAGAAGACTGTGCTTTTCTCACCAAATAGCAAAAGCCAGAGAACCACATCCTGTTACAGTGAACTATCACTAGGAATCTTGTCATAATTTAATAATATTCCCTTGTAAAAAGATAGCAAATGATTAGGATTTAAAAATATTGGTATCTCATATGCAAATATTAAAAAAAAATAATAGCAAATAGTGAATCTATAATGACTCTCTAAGATCCCATGTTTCTGCAGCACGGTAGTGATTTGGATGCAAGATCTGTGATAAGCAGGGCAAGAGAAATACTGCTGGTGCACAATAATTTTCAGTTTGGTTAAAGTGTTGAAAGACATAAATAGGATAGTTAATATGAAAATGTGCAATCTTTCAGAGTATCTTTACCTTCTCTCATTTTACTGTCTATCTCTGATAAGCCCAGCTCACACTTAGTGGGGCTCTCCTTTCACATTTCTGTGACTACACTGGCTTAAAGAAATTACATCAAACACAAACCTGCTTCTCTCTGCCATCAAAAATAAAACACCATCCTCCTTTTATGATCAAATTTAACAAGCACAGAGAGTCCTTTCACTCCAGGATTTCATGGGCTTGAGTAGAAAGCAGGGCATCTGCAAAAAGGAGCTATGGGCTTCCTGGAATGCTGCATCTTCTTGTTAATGAAAGCCTGGGTGGATTTGCTGTAAGAAACCATCATCACAAAACTTGCTGCAATCTGCTTTAGCTCCCACAGAGGATAAAAATTATACAGTCAGAGGGACTAATCTCTTCGAATTCTATCCTGTCTTGAAACTCCCATTCCACTTAAGACAGTGAAAAATCTGACAACTGAGTGTCTGCTCCAGGAAAGTCTGATCTCCCCTGACATCTCCCCACTCAGATTATTGCCCCCAAAAGGCTGTGATGAGGCAAAGACAGCCATCTTTCCCAGGGGAAGGAACAAAGGGTGAACTAATGGTGCTGGGGTCACTCAGCTGCTCCAGTGCCTCTTTACGTGTTCAGGACACGCAGCTGTGTAGCTGACAAAGTTGATGAAGTCTGGCTCCCCTTTTCTTTGTGAGAAAGCAGGTGTGTCTCCTCCCTAACTGTTCTGAGATGCTCCCACCAGGAACAGTCCTGCCATCATCCTTTTAGTGTGCAGCACAGCCATTGAGGGACATTATGAAATGAGGTGGGATGCTGTGACAATAATACCTTCTGCAGCTTTTTATGTCTCATATCCCACACTGGAGCCACTGCCTTCCAAGTACGTCTGATACATAGAATCATATAATAGTTAGGGTTG
Source organism: Donacobius atricapilla (assembly GCA_013397315.1). Classification (NCBI taxonomy): domain Eukaryota; kingdom Metazoa; phylum Chordata; class Aves; order Passeriformes; family Mimidae; genus Donacobius; species Donacobius atricapilla. The sequence goes on along the minus strand of WBMY01017447.1, from coordinate 3,120 downwards.
GAAGGGATCATGTAGTTCCAACCCTGCTGTGTTAGAAGTTGGACAACTGAATATATATTTGCTTCAGCAGGCCCAAAGTCTATTAAATGAAAGAGTTTGGGAGGACTCTCCCTTTCTACGTCTGTGATCTGATTAGAAAGCATTGCTCTTAGAACTTGCACAGAGAAAACCAGGAAGGGTTTTCCATAGTCAAATCCAATGATTAAATCAGAAAGAAAGGAGAATCACTTTCTGTCGAGAGTAGATCTGTATCTTTTCTACAGCCATAACCACTATGAAATGAATTAAGAGGTGGATGGTTTTCTTTTTTCCATGTGAAGGCAAATGTAGTAAAATGGGACTTGTTCAATATGAAAGTTCACAACCCTTCTAATTAGAAGGCACACTTTATTTCCCAAGCCGCCATGAGGAGAAATAATTTCCAAATACTCTGCAAGCCCCACTACAAAACTGAATTTTCTGTTGCTCCGCCACTTGACCAGGCACAGCGTCTTCTCATCTCCCACTCTTTCCTCTGGGTCACCCCTTCTAGAGAAGCAGCTTTGACGGAGGGTTCTAGGGGGTGGAGAGAGGGCTCCCCAATGCTGGCGTGGGGGTTTCTCGTCACGGCGGGCCGAGCCGCGGGGTGGGGGCGGCAGCGTTTGTTCAGCAGCGGGAGCGACCCCGGGAGCGACGCGGGAGCGGG
>WBMY01017446.1:0-55094 GCA_013397315.1 Donacobius atricapilla | reverse complement strand
ATTTGCCCTAAACTGGGACACGTGCCTGCCGGGTGGACTCTCACGCTAGGCTTTCTCCGGCACGTTCTCCCAGAAGGACATTCCCCAGCAGAGGCAGCGCACAGCGGCCGGACAGCCTGCCCAGAGGGGCAGAGGTGAAGGTGTGGGTGCTGCCCTCGGGCCAGCCCCGCTGGAAGTGGGCAGGGGCACGGCAAAGCCCCGGGCTCAAGCAAGCGCTGCTTCTTCACATGCTGGGAGCGGCCAGGGGGGCAGCGCTAATTTGAGGCCATTTGAAAGTCTCCTCCGACCTTGATGAATCCAGGACTTGGGGATTGCCCCGGGCCAGGTGCAGCACCTGGGACTTGGCCTTGGTGAAACCGGTGAGGTTTTCGTGATCCCACCTGTCAAGCCTGACCAGTACCCTGTGTTAGGAACAAGTTCCTAAGTTTGTTGATAATTGTTTATGTTAGTTGTTAATCGTTGATGTTGATTAATGTTGAGAATAAGTTTCTAAGTTCATTGTGAATTGTTCTGTTCTGGGTAATGAACTGCTTTGCTGTTTCTGCCCCCAGTTATCAGGAATACCCAGTTTAATCAATCCCCTTACCTTCCTCATTCCATCAGGTAATGCCTCCGCTGCTCCCCAAATAGCACCTACGACCAAGGAGGAGACACCAAGCACTTAAAGGCAAATTAAGAAGCCAGTAGCTCAATCTGAGAAAAATACCGCTAAAACGACGAGACCAAACGCCACCCGGAGAAACGAACCACAGAACCTACTGAGGAAAAGGTAGAGCCATCCTCTTGTCACATTTTAAGAACATAAGTGTTGTCGCCATAACTGAATAGAACTGGACCAGAATGACATCCCTGGACTTCGAGCCGACACGTGCCCTCCTGTGGACTCCCGCAAGGACAGAAGCCCCAGCTCTGCCTTGTGACAAAGCTGCACTCCTCTTCCTCCTCCGCATTGTCCAAGGGAGCAATGGCAGTGTACACAACCCCGCGGGCCCCTACCCAAGAGCTGATTCCAAGTAAAGGCTGTAAAAAGGAGCTGGTCTCCTGGCCCATTTATTTTACCCTGTGCATGGTGATGCCTCGGCCCTGCTCAGCTTCCTACCCCTGCCAACGTGTTGAGCTCGATCCAGCGTCAGTGTCATTGGGCACAAAAGAGCCCCGGGACCAAGGCAGAACCCTGAAGGGACACCATTGTCCCGGACCTGCTGCTGAACACAAAGCAGTCACCAGAACTTCAGGAAAAGCAGAAGTTCTCCACCAACATCTTTTCAGTGATAGAGAATCAGACATCACTTTATTCTGACACGGATGTTATTCTGGCAGTGGAATAATTTCCATTTCACACACACACACAGGTTGTGCTGTGGAAATCGTTCCATCCCACATAGTTCTTTACCAGACTTTTCTCATATTTATGCATAGGAAACCCAAAGAAATTCTTGATCATTGTTTCTAAATTACAAAATTCTTAGTATTTGATCTCCTACTGGTTACTGATCCGTTTGCCTTTGATGCTAATTTGGTCCTCATTCTTTGGTTCTCTTGCCAATCTTTTCCCAGACCAGGTGTGTCAAACCATACCAGGGTGTCAGGTTTGCTAATGTCCATTTATGTCCTCTGTATCTTCTGGCTATTCCCAACCTGTAGGTGCTAAATTTTAGAGTCTAGGAATCTTTTTTTGTTGATTGAAGTCCATCAGGCTTCAGCCAGCAAAATGCAAAGCCTTGATGAAAAGAATCTTTTGAAGAAAACCCTCATTTCCACCCCCCACCTTTGCAAAGGTGAACAAACCCATGACAAAAGAGCCATTGACCACAACCTGCTGGTTGCGTCCATCTGGCCCATGGCTCGTGCCCCGCATAGCCCACCCTCCAAAGCCAGGGCTCTGCAGTGTGGGCTTCAGGCTGTCGTGTGGGACCATGTCCAAAGCCTCACAGGACTCTGGGCATATCCAGGGCTACAAGTGCGCAGGTCCAACAAAGGGGAACATTCCATTCACCAGAAGCTGCCTGAATTGGAAGCCAGTCAAGACCCAAAATTGTCCCAAGACAGAGACGACAGAGACAAAGAGGAGTTGCAGGACTGTTGCAATGTGGACCAGTGGTGACTTGCTGCAACCTTCCAAAAGTGTCTCCACGAGGAAGGAGTTTGGGCAGACGCACAGAAATCACTCACACACATGCGCACCACAAGTAACTTGCTGGCGATGGAAGACAGGAAGGGTCTCTGCATAGAATTCCAGTGGGGTTTATTGCAGCCACGCATTAAAGAGGTCCAGAGGCAAAGACAATGACAGTCAGAGGGCCCAGATTTATCTAGGGGCACAAAGGGGTGGGGCCAACATTACCAACCAATGACAGAGTTGTGTGGGTGGGAAAAAGGAGTACATTGACCAATAGGGAGACACAAGGCAAACATACAGGAGTACGAGCCAATGGGATTACAAAGAACAGAGAAGCTGCTAGAAACCTGACCATATAAGGTCAACCGGGGGTGTAACAGCCAACATGCTAACAGGGGGTGTGGCACTGGGGTTGACTGACAATCTGTCAGTTAAACAGGGGGTTCACAGGAAAGGTTAACGTCCAGGGGGAATTCTTTGAAGGCACAGCCCCAGGAAGTCCCCTAGCAGGCCCACAGGCCTCCACACAGGATGATGGGGAATGCATCACCATCCACACCATCTGGGTCAAGCCCCGGTACCCACAGCTCCCGCAGGACCCCANGAAAGCTGAGTTTAGGAAACAGTAATAGTGGGAAAGAAAACCACAAAAAAAATTCTTCCGAAAAAGCAAAAAAAAGTAAAATAAGAATAGGAATAAGAGGATGATGAAGACATAAAAATAGTAAAAAAATAATGATAAGAGAAAGAATAACAATAAAAATAGTAAGCTGAATAATGATGGTAAGAAGAAGATGAAGGAGAAAAAATCATAGTAGTAGTAAATAAGGAAGAAGATGATGAAAAGGAAGTGATAACAGTGGTAAAGAAGATGAAGAAAGAACTTGAATAAGAAAAGAAGACAAAGAAAAAGAAGAAATAATTGTAGTAATTAATAGTAAGGAATGGAATAAGAAAACTAGGAACAAAAAAATAAAAATGACTAAGATTAAAAACCAAGATATAGTAGTAAGGAAGAAAATGAAGAAGACTAAGATATAAAAGAAGATGAAAATAGTATGTCCCAGGCTACAATGTAAAAAATATACCCAAGATATGTATTCTATCACCATCTTCATGAGCTGTTGAAACCAGGTGGGGCAGTGTTTCCCTTGTTCCCACCCTCTGGACTATCTTCTGTTAATGGGCCCATTCATGCTCTGCTGTATGACTCATGGGTAACTCCCTCTGGGAGTTCTCTCTGTTTAATGGGCAATCAAGGACCCATTGCATGACTCATAAAATTACATCATTCCATTGTGGGATGCTCCTCCCATGGGGAGGAGCCAAGTATTCCCACCTGGATATAACCCGGGATAGCACAGGGGGCCCTCAGCCCGCTGGATTCCCAGAGGACAGGAGGTACCGGACTTTTCTACAGGATCACTGCTTCAACGAGACCACTTCATCCGGACTGCTACCAGCGCCCTACTAACAGGTGTATTATTGAACTTATTTTATTTTACCTTTCTTTTTTTTTTTTTCCCCTCCTATTAAATTGTATTTCTGACTTGGAGTCTCTCACTGGTTTTGCTTTCAAACCAGTACATAGTAATTGCATTAAATAATAAAGTCAAAATAAATACACATCCACATATCTAGAATCAGAGAATGAAGGGAAGGGACTTAATGGTTATCTAGTACCAAATCTAGGTTATCTAGTACTTCTGCTCTTTCTCTCTTTCTCGTAGTTCTCTTTCCTGATTTTTCCTATCTCTCTACCTCCCCTGTCTTGTTAAATAAAATCAATGTTAAGTGAAATCTGTATTTTGTTGTCATGTGCTCTCATTGGCACCTCCATTTGGGCAGAGGCATCTCTCCCTAATGGGATCATGACACCTGCACAGGGTTCCTTCCAGCTGCAAGCATTCCATGGTTCTGTCATCTCCTCACTTTCCTTTTCTTCCTCTATCTGCTTTGAGCTGGGAATGTGTTTGAAAACACCCAGCAAACAAACATTTGCTGTCTGCTCTGGGAGCCCACATGGCACCGGGACCTGAAGGTCTTGGTCATCTGCAAATGTCACACAAGCCGACTACGTGTCCTTCCAGAGAAGGCTAAGGGCAGCCTGGGCTGTATTAGGAGGAGCGTTGCCAGCAGGCTGAGGGAAGGAATCCTTGTCCCCTCCTCAGCAATAGTGAGGCCAGACCTGAAGTGCTGTGTCTCCACTGGAGAGAGGCCATTGAAAGGCCATGAAGATGATTCACAGGCTGGAGCATCTCTCAGATGTAGAAAGGCTGAGGGAACTGGTGGGGACCGGTTACAGAAGTCTCTGGGGGAATTAGATCAGGATATAGAAATATCTGAAGGGAGGGTTGCAAGAGGACAGAGCCAGGTTGCTGCACCAGCAGAGGCCAGTCAGACCCTAAATTTTCACCTCTGTCTCTTGATTCCTTTGGCACTAACTGGGGAAAAATAGGTACCAGTAAAAACAAAACAAGATACAACAGGGAACAATTTCTTAGTCTAATAGCTGAAACAAAAATTGTAGCTTTTTGAAAAGAAGCAGACCTTGATGGTTTTAGTGCAAGAAATATAGGTTTGAGGAGGGTAAACCCCAGGAAAAGCAAGTGCAGAATGAATATGCTGGCCCTGTAATATCACTGAATATTTGTTAATTTGCCACCACATACAAACCTGTAGCACTTATTAGGGAGATGCAGTACCTAAATGTCTGTTCCTTGCAGTGCTGTGGCTGTACTGGATCATGTTAAAACATCTCCCATACAGACTGAGAGCATTTGTCAAGTAAAATCAAGTCTCTGCCTTTCCACTGAAGGTATAGAAAGCTCTCCACAAATTCTTGGGAGAATCTCTTCATCAAGTGCCCATAGAGATCGAAGGTGCTGACTCACTATTGTTACCTGGAAAGTCATATATTTCTAGACTTCCTCTCTGCTGAGCTCCACACACATTTTCTACTGAAAAAACCTACTTATTTACCTTTTAAAAATTACCTTCTTTTACCTATTCAAGCCTAACCTTTTGCGTAATCACTGATCCTTAGTATCTTTTTTCTACTTTGCATGTGGTTTTTTCTATTACCTCTTTTAATACACATGAAAGCATTCTGTTCTGAAAAATAAAACAAAGGTATATGTTCTCAATGTGTCTTTTGCTTTCAGATTCTCCCAACAAATTTTTCCAATTGTGTAATGGACAAACACAGGAGACTTTGATTCTAAAACTTTTCTCAACAGTTTTCAGAAAATCAGTGGGTGATAATAATAATGGGATTTGACACTCTCCAACACTGTGTTAACATACCTCTTTAATTTGATTCAAGAAAATGGTTTAATTGAGGGACTTAAAGAAGTTCCTTTAGGTTCCTGTATTGCATATATGTATGTCTGTACCACTCACTGTTACCTCTCTAATATAAGGAAAAAAAGTTTTCCCTTGTGTCCTGGGGTGACTTTATGATGCTGTGTTGTATTTGTATCCCCATCTGTCTGTTTAGCTCAGAAATAAGTTCTTCAGAACTATATCTGAGAGCAAAGGGGGGGAGAAGGAGAAGTGGTGGAATGGCTGAGGCAGCTTTATTTAAAAACATAGAGATAAGAGCTTCAGCTCTCTCAGTGCATGTTGTCTGCAGCATGCACAGGGAGTGGGAGAGAGCTCTCCTTTGCTTTCAGTTAGTTTTTTAGCTAGCTGAGGCAGAGAAGTTCCCTGGACTGTGGCTTTTCTTTTTCCGGGAACCCATCAGCCCTTCCCTGGGCCAAAAACACAGAAAAACAGCGGGAGCTCACACCTGTGGCCCCCCAGGGCCCAGGACGTGGCATTTTCCAGCACAGGAGGGACTGATAAGGGACTGAGCGAGCTGAGCTGCACCCCACGACAAGGACTCTCTGAGTTTGCCCTCTCTTCAGAACAAGAGGTTCCATTATTTAATACTATCTATTTTTTCATGTTTAGGAGTACTTTGCTTGTTAAATAAACAATTTTTTCCACTTTTCTCTAAGGAGGTTTTTTTCCCAAACAGGTGGGGGAAAGGGCCGCTGAATTCTGTCTTTTAGGGAGACATCCATTTGGAAGTTCCCTTCCAAATTTGTCCTAAACCAGGACACCTTGTCATCAAATTTTTATCTGTAGAATGTGAGTCTTATTATTCACCTAATCCCTTTCATACTAGAAGAACAGTGTAGCAACCCTTAATGGTAAATGAATCAGTAAAGGTTTCGAAGTAGCATCTTTTATTTCTTTGGAGAACTTAGTTCTGACTTTACAAATTCCAAGATGTCAGGATGTCCAAACACATGTTAACAATATTTACAGATGCTCAAAAATTCAAGTGATAAGCATTAAAAATTACTGAGGTCTCCACATCACAAATTGCTTACTACCATTATTTCTCCACAATTACCTCCTGTTTATTGCAGTGACTTCCAGAAAAATCTTTTTCTTTCTGTATCTGCAGTTCTGTGTAAAACAGAATTTATTGTTATTGCCATGACATGCTAAAACCCCCCATTTAAATGTGTGTTTAGGGTGACCTTTTGTGCTGCTAGAGTAGTCATTTATATTTGTGATCAAGCACCAAATAATAACTTCAAATAGCTATTCCCTATGAAAAGTAATGGAAAATAAGACCCACGTTTGCATTTTCAGGAACTAATGATGTTAAAGTACACTCTTCTAAAGATATAGGAAGAGATTAGCTTTTACTATAAATAACTGCTACGAATACTGTTAATAATACTGGAGGCTACTCAGTAGCTTCCTAAAGCCTAAGGTAACTTGGAATCAGAATCACTGAGTGGTTTGGGTTAGAAGGCACAGCCTGGCCCTGTCTCGAAATCACTTTTATGCACACACTTAAGACATTGTGTTCTAAAGATGTGCCTGAATTTGAGTGGGCAGATGTGCTTTTTAAATTCTATTCATAAGTGGGGATATTTGTGTGTATACATATGTGTATGTGTGTGTTTATCTCTATCTGTAGATGGAACACATGGACTTGCAGGGAGTTAAGTCAGAGTACAAACTAAGAGCTCATCAAATCATTGCTGATGAAAAGCTATTTCTAGTTTTTGACTTAATATATCACCTGGAGGGCTGCTCCATTTCCTCATCTCTGCCAGAACCTGGAAACCACTAAGAAGAGGGTTTCTCTGTACTAAGGTGATGCTTTTCCAAGAGCTGTGCTTCTGAGCCTGATGTCATAACGTGTGATTACTCAGTTATTTTGGGGAGGACCCCAGAGCTCAGGGACACCACAAAGGGCAGGAATAATCTTTTTTTGTCTGTTTAACCTTTACCAAGTCAAACTTTCTAAATAAAGGGAATACACCTAAGTCCCATTGCCCTCGGTGTCCTCTTTGTCTCCATTTGCCTCTGCACATATTGACCCAGTGCAATGACAGAATAATAGTGACATTAAATGAGGTATTAAATTTAATCTTCTTTACTTGATGTAGCAAAAGTTCCTTTTCCAAATCGCCTTTCTTTAATTTTTGCTTCATGATTGTCATTTTTCATTTGCTGATTTTATTCATGCTAGACTAGGCCAGTGACCTAAAACTGCCAGCTGAGGAGTGAAATGCTAATCACATATCTTCAATTGAAAGCATCAGTGTAAATGTTTCCCATGCATTATTTACATTAATTATTTTCTGTCTCAGCGATTCTCCTGGTTCCTCCTAAAATGGTTCAAATGTAACAAACAAAATGGCTAATTTTGGTTGGATTATTCGTGGCAGTCCTTCCAACTGACAAAGTCAATCTGTGATTGTTTAATCTAGGATGTTTTAGAAAACTTCTGAACTCAGGAGGTCACTTCACTACTCAAAAAACTTATTAGCAAGTCTTTTCATTTCTTATATTGTAATAATGGGGTGTGGTGTGTACTCTTTAGCTAGGAAGATTATTAACCAATTTTACTACAGCTTACACAGCCACAGTGTTTCTAAATGATGAATTTAACATGAAAAATATGTCACTAACAAGGACTTATTAATAATATTTCATTTTAGATTGCATATTAGGAAGAGATTCTTCACTGTGTGGGCAGTGAGGCATTGGAGAGTTTGCCCAGAGAAGCTGTGGATGGGCTATCACTGGAAGCAAATCAAATAAGGCACTGGTTGAAGAGTCTTTGAGAAAACAGTTTAAAATAAGAAACATTGCTTACTTTTTGGTTTTGTTTGTTTTGAGAAATTTATATAAGCTTTAATAAAAATGTTCCTAGAATATTTCTCAGCCCTAGGACGATTACCCTCATGATGGCATGATTCTCATTCTGTTGGATATCTTGTATCCTCATTTCCTACTGATGGAAATGTTCTATCAGTGGAACATTTCAGATGGAAATGAATGAAACCATTCAGTTCACATGCCAAAACCCCAGAGGCTCAATTTTGGGGTATGCACACCACACACCATTGTTATTGTATCAGCTCGGTAACACTGGCTGTGCCCTTTCCTTTCAGATGTGTTCAAATCCCAACACTGTCCTGAAAATCCTCAGTGCTTCACTACAGCATGAAGCTTCACCTGCAGGAACTCAGTATGTCTCAGTCAGTAGACCTAGAATATTTTTATTTAACGCATTACAAGCTGAGTACTGCTGCCTGCTGTTTGTGATACCGACTTCAGTATTTGAGTCACCTCATCCCATTTAATAGAAAAGCATAGTGCCAGAGCATTCTTTATGGAAGTGTGCAATTTATTTTAAAATGACCACTTTTTATAGATCTACATTTATTTTTTTGAGTACTGGTGGAAAGGAAGCAGATTACATGCACCTAGATGCTGAAATAAAATAAAATGAAGAATTAAATAACAGAAAGATGCTTCAAGGAGGTTATTAAAACAGATTTTGGGAGCATCAATCATTCAGTGCTGTAAACATGAAAGGGTTTATTCTTTGTGTAAAATCAGAAATTAATAGGGTGCACTCACTCCGTTTATTTCTTTATTTAGCTTCATGGTACTAGGGTAAAATATTTGTATCCTTAGTCAATTTATGTATGGAAGTGAACTTCTGGGGGTCCAAGCCTGGATGATTGGACCCCTTTGAGTTTCCTTGGGACTCTGCCCCGATGGCGACTTGATAGAGAGAGGCAGCCTTGATCCAATGGTCCAGGAATTTTAGTAATGAATGCGAAAATAACAAAGGATAAAGCATACACTGTATAAGAGCAAACTGGAAAAGGCAGTAACAAGGGGAAAAAAGCACGAGGCCAAGCTCAGACAGGGGTATTTATACATTCTGGTGTGGGGAGGAGTTAAGGTGGGGTCTGAGGGAAGGGCCCAATAGCGGAGAACGATTAGGAATAATAAAATTTTCTGCACCAAAAATCAACCTATGGTAACACAAAGAACTAGGAACTTTCTAGCAACATTTTGCATACATGAGCTGAGGGAGCATGTGAATAAGCCTCTTGCTTACTGTACTCAGAATTGGCTTTCCCAGGGCATTAGTCCAGGGTTTTCCTCTTCCCTGGGGAAACCACTCTCTACATGGGAGGCCAGATGAGTGTTTTGAATATGAAAACTCATATGCTGGTGCTGTTAATGCTTCCAGCATTCTTCCCTTAGTTTAAAAATGCACTGTATAAATTTTGGTCACTTTGGTGCACCAATGGTACCTTCTGCTTTTCAAACTTGACTGTATGTAGAAATCACACAGAAATGGCAATATTCTATTAAATTAAGTATCCTATTCCCAGCAGCTTGACTTTGTGGGGTTTCAAACATGTCACTTGGCAACCACTCCCCTTTTCAGCTTACATGTTCACTCTCCAGGCAATTTTTCTGTACATGAGGTCCAGTCATGAACTGCAAAAACCGTCTGTAAACAATACAAAAAAAATTTAAGAACATGTACAGAGTGTAAGATCTTTAAATATAAGAAGAGATAGAATGAATAAGGTAATCACACATTGAGCAGTAATCAACAGGGTCATGTTGCTTGCAAAAAACCCCAAAGCTTACTGGCTACAGAGTGTGTAAAGTGCAAATTATTTCCATTTTAATAAGGCTGCAGCTGAAGTATTGTGTTTGGGCTATTTATGACCTTTTAAAGAATTCTGAACAGACAAAAAACGTGGATCAGAGGTCCTGGAAAAAAGTTTAAAGAAAGACAGAAAGACCTGGAGTTGTTAATTTAGAGCACAATGCACAAAGAAGATTGTAATAATAATCTTCAATTATATAAAGCCATAGCTGCTCCAAGTTCTAAGGCAATAGACTTCCAAATGATAGGACAGGAACTAGCAAACTTAATTTGTAGCAAAGAAGATGTAGGTTAGATGACAGGAAAAAAAAAAAAAAGCGCTGACTATAAGGGTGAGGATGAACAGCCTGACAAGGTGACAGAGGCTACATCACTGGAAATTTTAGAAAAAAGATTAAGCAATCATCCACCAGAATTATCTGACATTTAGTTTGCTAAAAGTCATCTGAAGATCCTTCTGTATTTACTCAGTTTCTGATTTAGAAATGTTGGATTCAGGGAGACAGTCTAGAAAAATATACACCACACCTCAAATTTTGTCCTCTGTGAAAACTGAAAAAACTGGAAAAAAAAAATGGCAACACACATTTTCCATCTGAACAGTAGAGCAATGAGTGACTTTCTCCGTCCAGCTGGTCTTAAGAAAAAGAATATGCAAAATACCAAGCCCAATGTTCTGATGGGGAAAAAGGCACCCCCAAAATCAACAAAAAACAACTCTTCCCCAAAAAAACAACCACCAGATCTTTAGAGTTAACCTTTAAAATTAATTTTACTGTGAGATAAGAATGTTAATAGGTAAGAACATATCCATCCACCTTCTGGCACCTCTTTAATACCAGTCTTCTTTTAGCTGTTATGTGTAAAGAACCCTTATTCCAAAACTCCCACTGAACAGTCTCTCAAGCAGAGCTTTATAATACCATCTCTGTAAGAGAAAGCTACTCTCACTTTCAGATGAATCTTATTAAAGGGGTTTTAGGGAACCTTCTAGGTGTGAGGTATTAGCTGCTAAGCTTGTTAGTTGTCCTCTTAGGAGACATGAAAGTATGGTTATGTAGATTTAAAAAAAAAATTATTTTTTTTTCCTAGAAGTGCTGTTTGGTGTAATGAAATGTCATCATAGGGATGATGAAATGTCATCACAGGATTGACCTCTGTGACACAGGGATTTTCAAACAAGGGATTAACAAACACTCTTCAGTCTGTTGCAGTAGGCAAAACATTTCTGGTACATACCTATCATATATATGTATTTTGAGTTTTTGGTTTTTTTAAACTGTAGTCTTGACGCATAACATAGAACAAGGTTGAGCAGACAGAACAGTGTTTATTTTCCCAGTACACTCCCTTTGATTTCCAAAGCACACACATGTCAACCCTGCTCATCTTGTAGAGCTGTTGGCTCTTAAACCTGTCTGTCCTGGAGATGTCTGACCTGTGCAGAAACTTCTGGTCTGAGACTGGCAGTGGCTCTCTGGGAAGAGGATGTGGAAGGAAACACACCACCCCTTCTAGGCTCCTTCCAGAGGAAAAAACACGCACCTTCCCCCCGACAGAGAAGGGCTGCTTGTCTATAGAGTGAATTTCTGACATTCTTTAGAGAAGCCACACTTTTTTGAGAGACTATCTGCTGCTGAAAATGGGATTACCTGACAGTCAATATCTGATGTGTCTGTTCTAGGCCTTCAGAGACTTTTATCAGCCCAGGGCCCACCCCAATTAAGTGCTGCATTCCTGCTGATGGGAAAGATTTACCACCTTTCCCACCAGGTTACTGGGTCAGCTAAGGTGGGGAATCATGCCACAGCATCTCTGGGGACCTTGGAGGCTCTGGAAAGCAACTGCTAAGCTCTCCTGCCAAACCCTCTGGGATGGAGCCAGCTCCTGAGCCTCGGTGAAGCAGCCCAGGGCTGGGAGAGCGCCCTGGTGGTGAAGCCCTGCAGTCACTGATGGGGAATAGGTTGGCACCTCAAAGGGAGGAATCTCCCCAAAGGGGCTGAAAGGCTTGCTTGCTTCTGGCGTCAGGAAAGGTTCTTTTCCTTGTCTAGACTGCCTTATTTTTCTTTAATGTTATTCAAAATAAAAACCCATTTAAAAGAGAAACTGCCAGTGCTGGAACAGTTTATTTACTTACCCAGGAGAATGTAGAGCCCATAATACGTAATTCAATGTGTGCTAGGGTCCCTTTTGGTGATAGAAAAAGTGAGTTGCTTATAATAATGGTTGCTTTTTCCCTATAGGTATGAATGAATGAAATGACAAGTCTAATGATATCATCTTGTTACTCAGCTTCCCATAGATGGCAAGGCTTGGATTCATAATTACATTAGGAGCCATATCTTACGCTGATCATTAGCAAGGAAAATTTCACACTAGCGATTCATTGCACTAAAGATCAGTTAAATTACAGTGTGTGTCTGCACATTATAGATATTATTGTTCATTTCTGGCTTTAAAATACTATAGTTAGGAGAAATTATCTTGCATATTTCAGAGTAAAACCAAAGCCTGGAAGAAACTACTCAGTGTTTGTAGCATTTGACTTTTTTCACTGTAAAAATGTAACTCCCAGGTCCAATTACTCTGTCAATTTTCCAGTGACCAACAGTAGAAATGTTATAGAGGTAGACTTATTAACACCTCTTTTTGCAGCAGAGCAGGAGTCCTCCTTGGTTATTCAAGCACAATAGTAAGAACCACTGTCAAAAGTGACATAAGGTGCCTGGAAAGAACAAAAAATTTAAACCGGGGAAGCACAATAATCTACTCTGTTCTGCTATGCTGAACTTCTTTATTTAGCATTTCTACTCTAGGAAGCTTACAGAAGAAATACAAAGAATGGAGGATTACAGCTCTGAAGGAGCTACATATTTTGGACATGAAATAGATTGAACAGTAGATAGGATGTAATTGGGAACCTGCCTGGCAGTTAGGCACTCATATGAGAGGACTGCAAATCGAGGGTCTACCAAATAATTAGTTTTTCTTAAACGTGCACCTAATTAAATTGCAAGATAAACCTATTCTAATTCTCTCTTTAATGTGCTATTTAAATGGTCAAGGAATAGGGCTTCAGAGAGATCCTCCTTCTGGGAAACAACTGCATTCCTCTTTTCCTGAGCATTTACACAATGAATTTACTAATTAGTCAGGATAGATAATTGCTCTTGCTCATTTTGAGAGAACCTGTTACTANCACTTACTGTCTAAATTGTTGCCCTTTACCAGTTTTTGCCCGGGCAGATGTTACCCTGGGCACAAGCACTGCAACAGAGGAACTGAAAATAGTCCACGGAGAACAAAGCTGGTGTGGTATCCCGGATTTTTTATAAATAAGTCTAAAAGAGGTATTAGAAAACCCCATTCAATGAATGCTTCTGTGAAGCCAAGAGAGCTGGCATTTCCAGAAAGAAAACTGTGAGAGAGTCCTAGCTTTGCCCCATGGAATTTGGTCTAAACACCCAAAGCAGATAAAGGCAGAGATGGAGCGCTGGACATTATGTCTCAGGATGTAGATATGGATTAAGAAAATCTTGCAACAAAATAGACCTGAATTTCCTTATCCCAGAAGTGGGTCAGCTTCAAACTGCCTTAAGGGAAATGTATAGCCTTATCTCTTAGAGTGTTTTAAGACTCTATAACAGTGTGGAGCAGGTTCAGACAAGCATATAGAGCAGAATTAACATTTGCTTCCTGACCCCTGTATTGATTTGTGCTCATCAAATGAACAATCTCATTCAGCTAATCATGTGGATATTGTTTTGCTGGGCTTTTGTTTCACTAATCAATATATATATATAAATTAGAGAAAAATAAAATGATCTTTAGCTTCCCTTTATTACAAGAAGAAGAAATATATATAAAAGTTTCAGCAAAAAGAAACTCTTTGGAACCTGCTGAGTCATAATCTTGGTACTGAATTTGTGTCCATGTAGGTATGTGGATAAAAGCCTGGTTGCTTCTGATGGTGTATTTTATGGGAACCACCACATTGAGAGTCGAATTTGAAGTTCATATTTACATTTCACACACTCTGTTATTTTAGGTTTAAGTTTAAATGCAGGTGTTTTGCTAGAATTTCCTTCATCCTTCTGAGTCAGTTTCTGTTTCAAAGTCAGTCTTTATAATTAGTCAAGATTCTAGGACTCCTTCAATACCTTCAATTGCACTGGAGGGACAGGTTGTAATTTTTTTTCCTCTTTTTTACATCAGTAAATATCATTTTGACTGTGTTTTGGGGCAGCCTGCAGCCCTCCCAGTTGGTTACACTTCAGAATAAAATCCTGCCAGTATGAATCTGTCTTGAATTATATAAAAACACAGCTGAACCATTGGCACATTTGCACATATTTTCTTTCCTAGCTAGAGAGGACAGCACTGAACATAGTTAAGTTTTAAGGAACAATTTGTAGTTCATTTTGTGCCGGTGCTGCCAATCCCTGGGTCATTCTGTGGGTTGATCAGCTCTTACTGGACTCATGGCTACTGAAGATTTTTAATATCATCCCTTCATCTTGAGTCAAGTCAGCTTCATGCTGTATTTCTTCAAGAAGTCTAGGTGTGCATTATATTGATTTATTATTTTTTAAACAGGTTTTTATTTTCTACTTCTCCATGGAGAACTAATGCCTAAAGAGGAAATAGATGAACTGCATAAAGACTCAGATTACTTTGCTCTTTTCTACCTAGTAATTATTTATGAGCACACAGCTGCTATATTCTGCAAAGTTCATAGCGAAAGACATGAAAGTTGAAGGTAGGTAAATGTGAGAATGTAAAATGTTATGAGAGATTACCAATGCAAGTAAATTGTTCTGAGTTTGCCCTTCAATCTGTTTGTATTCACGTTGCATGTAATTTTAAACCCATCTAATTTTTCACAGAAATGTTATTAATATTTTCATTTAAGTATTTCATTTCATTTGAATCTATGCGGAAATCCAGCAGATCATTCCGACTCACTATCATTTATTCTTTGTGTAAGAAATTAATTTTCTCAACATTTACAATTTTATTCATCAGCCAATTTAAGTTACTAAAATTTTAGATCCTTTGAAGAAATTCAGTAACTCAATTACTTATTTCTCTGAACTAACTGAATAATTCTGACGCGTCACACTTTTTGGAGACAGAGGGTTAACTGCAATCCTTTGCAAAAGCTACTTGGCTAAAAGTAGGATCCAATTAACCTACATTTATTAACAATTGCTTCTTGCTATTCATATAGATTATGAATAGATTCATTAATAAACCAAATAAAACAGACATAGGATCACCTTAACTGGATATGCTCCACGGAACTCAAGTGATTGCTATTTTTTTATTACACCACTTTATAATTCTGTTACAACAATAACGTGGTGACCTGAGTATGGTATTATACACAGAGATAGACATGCAGCTAAGGGCTCCTATTGGTGGATTACTTGGATTACCTGCTCAGCTCTTGCTGTAAAGGCTCTACAAATGTAACACCTCCTGAAAGATTTCCATGGCTTTAACCTCTCAGTTCTGCCTCAGATGCAAGGGGCATCAGAGGTGCTTGGGAAGGAGCACAAGGCAGAGACCCAAAGGCATAAGGACACTGGCACTGCATCTTTTTTGAGACCCCCATTGTGTGTGATGCTGATCCGGTTTACACAATGCTCTGAATGTGTGAGTTCATACAGAACGGTGCCAGAAACACTGCTCGGCAACTCTTTAAGTTTACCCAAGCAGCTCAAGGGATTTCCAAACTGTACTTCTTACTGGAATTCTCTAGATGCTGCTGAAGCTGTACTGTTCCACTAAATTTACCCTTATAACATATGCTTGTTGTACATGTGTGAGAGTACTGCCAAGTAGTTTCCAGCTGCCTGAAGCTGTTGTGCAGTTGCACTCTATGGCAATCCCTTCTTGACAGCAGGACTTGACATACTAAATATATTTTTATTTCTCAGACATATGATGTAAAATGTAATTACTGACTTTATGGTTTTGTGTGTGTGTGTTCACAGGACAAGAACTATTTTAATGATCTTCAAATCATTACCGTTTGTGAACTAAAGTAGAATGTATGATTGTGCTAAAGAACTGTTATCCTGACCTATGATAATTCTTGGGGGAAAGAAGGATGAGAGTAGGGGAAAAGGAGGGAAAATATCAGGATTTATCAACATTATACAACCACATCATAGCTGTCTGATTGTTTTGCTGGTATTTGCAGTGATATTAATGAAAAATGCAGTAATCTAAGTTCCTAATAAAAATGTGTTCTGCTTTTGCAAAGCTTTACCCACTCACCCCTGAAAAAATCCCCACTTTTATGTGGAAATGCTTTCACAGTCCTAAAATAGATATCCTTCATGCTTCAGTAGAAGACTGTCCAGAAAAGGGACTGCTGGATGTGTTTTCAGAGACACAGACTAGGACCAGCTCTACTGAATCCTGAACTAAATTGTAACCAGAGTAACCACCTAGTAGAGTTACAAAAGAAATGGGAGTAATCAAGTACAATGTACAGTGGAATTGAATATAGTGAGAATATTTGTGTCTGTAGTGCTGTTTGGTGTATTTAGTAATTTGGATCATTTTGCTCTTCTAGAAAATCCAGTGCAAAATTTCTGCAACTGGGATGATAATTGATACAATCAAACAAACAGAACTGGACCCACTGTGAGATGAATTCTTACCTGTCAGTTTTTTCAGCTATGGGTACAACCCAAATTTTATACCAAATTTGGCTGCACAGATGTGGCACCACAGTCTGCAGCTGTCTCCAAATGCTTAATAAAATAAAGTCTGAGCTTCCAGATCTCACTTCCAGCTTTTCTCCTCTAGCAGTAACCTTAGCAATGAGACTTTTTTCCTGAGATGAAGGCATTAATGCAGCCTTTCCTTTGAATAGAATTAAAATTTCTTGAGACAGCTTTACCAAAATTATCCCATCTTCACATTAAAAGAGAGACTGTTCCATTGACGTCATCAACAATGCCAGCTAATAGAGTAATGGAGCAAGGGGTTGATACATTCCTGACCTTTCCACAGTATATTTTAGAGCTAATGAAGCCTTTTCTTTTTCCAGCTCCTCCGATATTCTTCTTTCATTCACTCTTTAAATGCAATATATCTGACTTTCCAATTCCATGAAAAACAAAAAACAGATTTAATGCTTGGGCAAACTACCAGAAGCTGTGTTACTAATCTTGTTTTTCAAAGGAGTGAAAGGTAACCTGTGAAACCACAACAGTTTTTAGAGAGCAAAACAAAGCAAAAATGCCTGATGCACATATGGGTGAGGTCTCTCTTTTTCCCTTCTCACATAATTTGCAAGGAACGTTTGACAGAATATTTGGGTGCTATCCCATGGCTGCTTCTGTCAACACAAACTACTGGTCTCTGGGTCATGTTCTCTTGTTTAATTATTAGCTGGAAAACATTAAGAGTTAAATTATGTCCTCATAAAACAGTAGCATCTTGCTTATTCAACAGAAAAATACTTTATCATTCTGTCTGAATGGAAAAGCTGTAGCACATACAAACTCGTCCAAAGTTTTTGGGTTTTTTTGGATTGGAGTGCTTTTTTGGTGTTTGGGTTTTTTTTAAGATAGTGGTCTGTAATTACATGAAAATTCTAAAAATTATGAGAAGAACGTAGACAAGGAACAGCTTGCATAACATTTTTTAACTCTAAAATAGAACATTATTTGAGAGGATAAGTAGCTATGCACATAGAACACATATTTATTTTAACAAGATTAAATATATTTGTAATGTAATGTACACAGTTTACTTTATGGCCAGTTAATGTTTGTTACTTTCCAAGACAGAGAAATTTTTGTGCAATTTACTTCTGTTGTCACTGCTAGAAAAAAAAGGAAAAAAACTTGCATCTCAACAGACAACCTAATTATGTTATGATTGTCTCTTTAGAAGCACAATTTTCACCCATTTTGAAATGCATCCAATTTAAATTCCTCAATCCTGAAAAGGCAATGTCAATACAGGAATTCCACATATGGCCGGGAAAACTGTAGTAAAGAGAGCTAGTATCAGCTTTGGTTTTTTAAGTAGCTATGCTCAGTATTTAAGCCCCAACATGTGAAAATAAAGCTGGAGCACCTCATTCCATCCCATTTGTGGATATTGCAGAATCATTTTATAGTTCGTCAGTTTGGCAAAAGCAGCAGTCTCAGCTTAAAGGAGGCACAGAGAATGAAATAAAATAGGTCTCCTTGCTTCGGACAGGAATGTGTTGTAAGACCATACGGAGTAATGTTCACTGGGGTTTGCCCGCCCTGCTCTCACACTGGCTGGGGATCTCGGCAGCCAGGAGGAGGTTCCAGGAGCAGCTCAGCCCAGATGGACCTTGCTGAAGGTCAGCTTTATTCTGCTCCTCCTTCCTTCCCCTCCAAAGCTGTGTTTGGTTGTTCCTGTAGCGTTCATGATTCTTACTCTTGGGGCTCAGATTGCAACCTCCAGAAGAACTGTTGATTTGTGGTCTCTTGCCTTTGAAGAGGGGAGATGTGAAAGTTTGCTTCTGCTCACCTTATTTAGCAGTCTGCAAAATGAGACTGAGAAGGGATTTCTCTTTTGCCTCTGAGTTGAGAGGAGGACTGGTTAAGCCTAAAGCTGTTTGGAATTAGTTTGCACACTAAAAGCATACTGATGGGCTATGAGCGCATATGCCACAACCATACTTGACAGGAGGCTTGTTATTTCACAGGTGCATTTCGTGTATGAAGTTTGCATAGGGGAATGCAGAGACCAAGAAAAAGGCAAGTAATTAACTCTATTCCTTGCTCCTTCAAAGGCCTATTCTGAGGTAACTCAGGAAGTTCATTATCAACCTGCCTTTTCTTTCCTCATTAGAGTAGCACTTTAGCTTTTTGGTAAGCCATCTGAGCCTGTCATTTGTGACCGTAGAGCCATCTGCAGCCTTTTCTGTGCCCTCTGGTCCTTCCCCCATCTTCACTAGCTCAGATAGGGTCTAATTTTGTTTCTATTACTACAGGTATAAACATGATACCAAGTTTTCTCCCCTGATCTTAGGACTTGGAATTTATTAAATTTTGTTTACAATCCCTGGCAAAGTATTCTTCTGGGGGAAGCAGATTATTTCAGAGTAAAGTGTGTTGGCGTGAGTCACAGCTTATCTGAGGTACTGCTCCAGTCTGTCTGCAAGCTCTGGAGGACAATAGTGATTTGTCTCATTATGCTGTCAAGCATTCCTTGATATCCCTGAAAAGCAGAGGACTACAGACCAATTAAAACATGGACCACGGAAGAATTATCTGGTTTATTTATTTATTTATTTACGTATTTTAAATGCAGCTTCGCGGCATGGGAAACATTGATGATACCTTGTGACATCTGCAGGTTGTCTAAGTATTTTGGCAGGGTACCAGCTGCTGGCCAGGTCTCTGTGAAGATCTGCAGTCAGCTAAGCACTACTAAACACTGGAAATGCTGACTCCCAGAAAGACTTGGGAGGAGTTTAGGCCCTTGGAATATGGCTACCAGTGCTGATACCATAATCCGAATTTTTCTGGCATGTACTGTTTTTCAGGCTCTCCTTTTGTTATTTCATGTAGGTCTAGAATATCTAAGTAAATCTCTTTTGTATTTTCTCTTTAACCTCTAAAAAAGTAAACCTCTTTCCCTCTCAGACTTCAGCCTTCTATTATGAAGGAATCCTCTTAAATATATGTCTGAGTTAAAGATTTGTTTTTGTGTGAATTTGATACCTTAAATGCTGAGTTCAAAGATGTAACCTGCAAGCCCATTTTCATGGTTTTTGAGGCATAGAAATGGTCCCCTGCTACGTATGAAACAGCAAATTCTTTTCTAATGTAGAAAAGAAACTGTAGGAGAAAAATGGTGATTGCTGATTCCTTTTCTGAATGAACATAATATATGAATTCTTATAACCTTTCTGTGATGTGTATACCAAATATTTTCTTCACATTAAAAATTATTTAATAATCACTTTAAACTATTTTTTTCTGTTTCTTTTGGTTTGGATATTAGGAAAAATTCCTTCATGGAAAGGGTTGCCAGGCATTGGAACAGGCTGCTCTGGGAAGTGGTGGAGTCATCATCCCTGAAGTTATTTAGAAAATATGTAGATGTGGTACTTAGGGGCATGGTTTAATGGCAAATTTGGCAGTGTTAGGCTAAGGGTTGGACTTAGAGGTCTTTTCCAATCTTAGTGATTTTATAGTAGTACTTAAAGAGCTGGCCTTGCAACCTTTCTTTTTATTGTAATGGTGCCACAGGTTAAAATTCAGATTACAGTGATTTACTGTTAGGCATGTGGAAACTTTTGGATAATCAACATAGCACTCTGAATTTAATTTGGATTATTGGGTTGGCAATGTTTTTAAGTTCTGTTGCTGCAATTAGCTCATTTAGGATAAACAAAAAGTCCTCTTTTTTTCCTACAACCCAGAATAAGGCTAGGAAAAGAATTTAAAACAAGATGTGCAAAATCTGGCCTCAGGCTTACTATTTAGTATGTGTCTATTTTATTTTCAGTGAAATACTTGATAGGTTATTAACAACATTCTGTGGAAATCTAAGTGGGAGATTGTCTTGTATTCTTTGATTTCAGCTACTTCTTTCAGCTGTCAAAGCATACAAATGAGAGTAATTTCAAAAGGGTTTTTCATCTAGATATCTCTTAAAAAGACAAGCTAAGGTGCAGCCAGAAAATACAGGAGGAGAAATTCTACCTTATACCAGGATTATGAGCATGGGAAAACTCACCTGTTACGGACATTGCAGTTCTATGTTTTGGGTCCTGTGCATTTTTTGGCCTTGTGATTTTTCTTTTTTGAGGGGTGGGGAGATGGGGGCATTTGTTTTATAAGGTGTTTTAAGGGTTACCTGAACTCTGGAGAATGGAATGAAATAGAAATTTCCTGCTCTTTTTCATTTTCTTTCTTTTTGAGATACTACTATTTGTCATGATGCCAAAACATGGAAAGCCTTTCTACTTCCAAAGTAGGTTCAGTATAGATGAGGATCTTTCAGCAGTCATAAAATCAATCTTTTTTTACTAATATTAAGGACTGCGGTATAACTTGGTTCGTCTTTGACTATATCTGTTGGTACCTTCTCCCCTGATACATCTAGTCCATCTCCTAGAAGAAAACAGAGATGGACATTTACACTGCTGGTCTCCAGTCATGCTCTTTCCTTCCTCCTCTTCCCCAGTTTGCGACCAGTGACAAATCTGCCATATGTTTAACCTGACAGCACAAGTTCCAGAGGTGCTACATTTTTATAGATATTACAAGGGTGTAGTTAAAAATGAGAGAGGGCACAAGACAGACATCATTACCATCTCTTACTAAGAAAGTGACTGCAGCAGGAGCTCACATCGCTAAGGCAGGGAAATAGCCACACTCAGAGGATTTTTATTTCTATTCTCTGAATTATGTAGGCCAATGCTCTTTCACGGTGACAGAATAGAAGAAGAATTATGAGATGGAGATGTAGAGTATGTGCTTGCAACTCACTCAACTCTTCTGCTTATCTTCTCCTAACTCTCTGCCTTACCTTTAGTGCTGCTGAGTTTTGGAAACCTGTCATACCAAATTCCACTAAGAGGTGTTGCAAATGTGCTGTTATTGAAATTAGCATATAATAGAATTTTGGGTTTTTTTTACAGGTGGACATTTTTCTGGGAGGCACCTTTTGTAGTTGGGTGAAGTAACAGGAGTTGATCAGCTGAATGTGAACCAGTTGGAAGGTGAGTTGCTGGGCATCTGATGATTCGTGTTTTCAGTAGATTGCAGCCCGATCTGGATGAGATTGCTAAATTTTAAATATACAAATAATGCTGTTTAATCTTCCTTATTTTTCAATAAAAATATTTTTTAATTTTTGGAAATCTTTTAGGATGATCTACAAGCTCTGAAGCAGGAATCTGAGGGAGAAGTGGCAGGTTTTCATTCTGAGGTGTGGATTTGCAATCATATATGACCTTTCTCATCCAATACTGTTAGAAGATAATATGATAGAAAGTATGAACTGATTTCTGAGGCTGCACAAGGTTATAAACACATGAATTACAATAATGTGTTGCTAGTAGATTTCTCACTTGTGTTTATTGGTACATTTTTCTTAGTGATTAAATTAGTTGTTGTGATGTACTATACAATTACTGCCTACTGTCATTCAGTGTATGTCCAGATATTAAGGAACAAAATGGTGAATATTGGTGAGAAAAATTCAGAAATTCTATAAACCTAAAGGACAAAAAAAAAAAAGGCATAGTTTATTTTTTAAATTTCTGTAAAGGCTTTATTTAGATCTATACTAAACTGGTTTGCTTATTCCTTCTAATTGAACAACAGATTTTGGGACCACTTTAAAGCATCTGATCTTACTCTCACAGCTTTAGATGTCAGTGAAACAAGCATATTAATGCACTGGACACTTAAAATATTAGTTCCATACTTCTACCTGAATCATCAGAGAAACTCAGCCACTCCAGAATTCAGGTAATGCCTGCAAATTCTTCAGCCCAGATTGTTCTTTGTGTAAAACAGATCATGTTTAATTTCCCATGAAATAAAATTTTACTATTATGGTTGGCTGTGATGAGATTACAAGGAGAAATAGGGGGTGAAAGGAATGAAATTCGATTTATTTTCCAAGGTGTTGTAATATATCACACCTTCTATCTATTTTGTGTGATCTAGAGGAAAAATAATTTCATTTCAGTCAAACAATTCAGGAGGACTCAGAAAAAGTCGTTGCAACAAACAGTTGGGGGAAAAACAAGTGTTTGAGTAACAAATAGATCACCTAATTCATTTCACTGTGTCTGACAACAGGCCTCTAAAAAATTCAGTGCATATTTGGAAGTGGGACTGAAGGAAATGCTATTCAATAAGTGCATCGTGTATTGTCATATTGCAGAAGCTGTTGCAGAAAACTGATAATGTACTGAAGATGCTGAACTCCACCATGTGTGCATGTGACTGGAATCATATTTCATGTTCTGAAGGACATGTTGGTAACAACAACAGGAAGAGAATGCACAGAGAAGAAAAAGTTGGGACTTAAAACTCTGGAGACACCCAAATAATTTATAAGGTTTGTGATAGCTTGCATATTATATTTATCCAGCAGAATAAGTTTAATTGGGAGGACAGAAATTGCAGATTAGGCTGTAAACCAGCTGGGGGACTGCAGAGGCCTTTGTAATTTAGTTTTTGAAGGCAAAGTTATTTGAATAATTCAGGATAAAGAAAAGAGTTGTAAAGCTAAGGACATGATTTAGATAGAGGTCAAACTGTGTAACCTGAGTCTTTCTTTCTGTGATGGCTTCTCACAGGCAAGAGTACAAAAAATGTACTGCTAAATTGAGGTGAAAGTTCTTTTATAGGTACCTTTCTCTGCTTGTAAACTTTTTTCACTAATCCTTGGTTAAATACTTGGCTTTAAGTTTTGTTGAACACATAACATTCTTCCTTTACTCTTAAACCTTGCTGGGTTCTTGAAAAAGTGGGGCTGTGCAAATTCTAGGAGCCAATCGAACCTCTTGTATCAACTTTATCTTTCAGTTTGAAAAAATCTGTTTATTACAGCTCAACTAAGAGGAATACACATGAATGTGAGCAGATAAAACAAGAGCTTGGAGTAAAGATCTAAGATAGCTTCAGTTTTGGAGGAAATTTGGACTTTAAATTGTTACTCATAAAAATGTAAAGGTGCATGAAGAAAGATGAATTTTGAATACAGAGCGGGTTGATAAGAACGTTGAATAACCTGGCTATATACATTTAATAGCAATATGTTGTCCAAATAAATTGTTATTAAATTGTCTGATTCAATTTCTATTACATGGAGGATATTTATTTAGATACATGTGATTTTGCTTAGAGAGGAATAAAATGTTTTAAGAATATTTTGCATATTTTATAGAGACATTGATATGTTTTATGATTCATATATAGACTGGTTCCATGCACCAAGCTAGATCGTGGCAAGAATAAGAGTTTTAGAAATATGGAACATATTGTGTAGAAATAAAGAACCAAAATTCTAACCCATTGTCTGTATAACATTTTTATGACAAAACAGGAGCTGTATTTTAATAGTTAACTTTTTTTTTTTTTTTTTTAAGCCATTTAACCTATGTGGTCATAGCTTTTGGACTGTAGAAACTGGAATTAGCAGTGGACAAATTGTCTGCTGCTACGGAAGGGGATACATCTTACTATAACCTCTCTTGGGAAATATAAAATAAACATAGCCTGACTCAGCTCTGTAAGTAGGAAGAATTTCATGGTCCAGTAAATCTTATAGATCATGATTAAAGGCCTGAGTGCTACTGAAAATAATTTGGGGGAAGAAGTATAATTAGTGTATTATATTCCAAATATGAATTTAAAAGAAAGAAAGAAAGAAAGAAAGAAAGAAAGAAAGAAAGAAAGAAAGAAAGAAAGAAAGAAAGAAAGAAAGAGAAGTTTATCTGATGAGAATGAGCCCAGTCACTGTAAATGTACACTCAAACTGTGTACCACAAGTAGTAGTGAGCCCTGGCCACAACTCAGGCTTTCAACTACCAGACAATGACTGCTGACTTCATGCTCCTACTTTTCTACCTGTGGGAAAATCAGCTTGAGTGTGTCTCCTCTGTTTGGCCCCCTGGTTTTTAAAAAAGTACGAGAAATGGAGGGCACTCTTCTTCAGTAACTTTAGACAATTACAATGCTTTGTCTGCATCTGAGCACAGCTCATCCTTAGCTGTGTTCTCAGTCAGCAACTCCCACATCTTTTAGATAACACAGATCATGTCCTGAAGGGTCGTCTTTACGTCCACTGTCATTCCAGACTGCTTTTTGGGGTTAAAATCAGGCACACGTTTGTATGTTGTCATTCTCAGTCTCTCCCAAAAGCTATGTTGGGCTGTCAAGACCAGATTGTAAATTCTGCCGTGGAGAAGACATCAAAAAGCTGCCAGGCTCCAGCTGTGCCCATGGCTGGGTGCATGGGACTTGGGACACTTCTGTTTCACAGGCACATATCCTGCTCCTTCATTCTTGGAGGTGCCAATGCAGCCTCACAGGCCACTTTAGAAAGGAGTTGGAGCCTAGCTGAGGTCCAGCTCCTGGACTGGATCACCCCTTGAAGTTATGAAAATGAAAAATGAATGTAGCCATGAAGTAGTTGAAGCAGTTTGCTTGTTGACGTAGCAGGTATCTCCATGCAAAATCCGCTCACCTTTGCTTTCAGTAAAACAAACCACATCCAGGTTACACTCTAATACAATTAACAGGAACTAGAGAGGAACTTGCAGAGGGAGCTGGAACCAGTTCCTCTGATTTTTTTAATAGTCCCGTCTAAGAAGGGAAGCCTTATAGGTGACACAGAGCTGAGAGGGATCACAGACATGGGAGGGAAATGGTGACTTAGAGTATGTGGAAAATCCCAGAGGAATATGCAGGAACCTACTCTCATTCCCACTCATATTTCAGAATGGGTTTTTCTCCCCCAGAACATCTGAACAGCTGTAATCAGGACAGCTAGTTGCACACTTGCATAGGGATTTACTGAATCCAGACTGGTTGACTGGTTATTTGTATGAGTAGGTGGATGTCAAGGATACCAAGGTCGATTTCCTGTGGTTCTGTCTCTTACAGAGAGGAGGCACATAAGCCCACTTTTCTCACTTCCATCCTTTGCCAGGCTCCTGAATGGGAAGAAAAAATTAAATACATGAACATCTTCAAATGTAATGCAATTGGTAATAAAATATGCTATATAAGGTAATCCATTATAAAAGCAAAATTAAAAGAGACTTTAATAAGTGTAAGTTTTGTGAAGTACCCAGTACACTGCTGTGCATGAGAGACATTTTGAAAGTCTGATGGGCAGAAGTGTTTTGTCAAAATTGCTCTCATTATAAAATTGGAATAAAGCTGATTTGGTAATTTGAGAAATCATATTTGCAGAATCTAGCAAATCAAGGATTAAATTCTTTGCTTAGTAGCAGAGTGACCCACAGTCACAGCTATTTTAGTGCCTCTTACAATGAATTGCTTAATGGGGATATAGACTGCTCATCACAGTTCTTTTCCTGTGGTATTTCATAATGCTCAAGTTTATAAGCATTTCTGCTGAAAGAGCTCTAACTTAAATGTCATCCTTACAAGAAACCTGTTCTGTCTTTGGAGGATTACAGTACTTAAAGTTCCCAAAAGGGATCTAAAACATATTGCCAGACTCATGATCCAGAAAGGTTCTGTAGTGCTCAGTTTCTAGATGTTTCTGTGCTCCTTTGTAGTTGCATATTTGCAATCTGCCCAAGCATAAGGATATTGTCTGTAAGGAGTCAGTCAAAACAAAGAAGGGATAGTGTTCAAAAGTAAAGTTTTTTCTTGTGAAGACTTGTTCAGCTGCTTCTACAGGCTCTGCAGAAGTCCACAAGTAAATTTCAACTACAACACCTGCAGGGATTTAATCAGTGGCTTGGAGTATTTGTCTTACTTTGTAGGCACACAAGACAGCCTAATGATTATTAAAATAAGTCTCTAAGAGTTTGTTGTGCTTATAATATTTGTTCTTTAATCAGGATCTAAGTAAACAAGTTAAGTCACAGATCTGAATACTGAGGCAATACTTGCGCTCAAAGACCATAGCCTAATGTAAAAGTCTAAAATTTTAGAATGGAGCTCTACTTCTCGACTACATAATATATAATGTTTTGAGTGTACAGTAACAGATGGAAATGTATCTTGTAGTACCAAGGAAAGAGCTTCCTTCACTTAAATGTGAACAGACATTTGCAGAATGATGCAGAAGTGCAAATAAACCTCTTCCAAAATGTGTTGTGGAATTCTTAGAAAGCCCAAAATATTCTGCTGAGAGGTTTATTACCCTACAGCTGGTTCCATAGACTCCGTTTAAAAAGTAGATCTGGGCTCACTGAGAAACTCAGCATTCTGTTGTAATAATGGATCCACAGTACAAATATTTCTCTATTGGTAGGGCTTTGTAGTAAACTGTGTACAAAATTGATATGCCAACTGATACACCATTAGACTTTGGTGAAGTAATACCTATACATGAAAAATAATTTGCTACCCCCTCTAAAACCCGTAATCAGACCCACTGGATGTGTGAAGCTCTAAAGTTCCTAAACCCAGGAAAAGACTTTAAAAACACCTGCAGGTGGTAAATGCAATCAGATGCTCTGTGTGGATTCAGCACATAATTCCCCCAAGGAAACAGATGAAATCATTACACTGAGTGGCTGTATCCTTGAAAAGTGCTGTTCGTAATTGAACTATTCCAAACACTCTGCCACTAAAAATACACCTTTCAGATGTCAAATGCTTCTCTATCCAGCAGTGTACGTGATCCGCTGGCACAAGTCATGGCAGAGTTTTGATGTGGCTGAGCAAGACACTTGATCCAACTGTTTTTCAGTGGATGTTGTGTGAGCATTTATTTTTATTTATAACCAGGCAACACTAACCAAAAGCTTCAGAAATCCAATATTCCCTTTTGCAAAGAACTTTTCACCTTTCTCTTGCCAATGTAAAGAAAGGAAGTCCTAACAGGCCTGGAATGCTGTAACTTTTTAACAGTGAAGTGGGGAAACTTATTCAGTAAAGACAGTCTCTAATTGAGCCCAGTTACTATTTCCTGTAAACAATCATAAACATTGCCTTGATTTTCAAAGGATGTTTTGATAAGGCAGGAGAGCTAGCTAAAAGGAGGATGTGGAAACACAAACGATCAGCTTGAAAAGAAGCAAAATTCCATGGTCCATGCATCACATTTAGTAGGGATGTGACAGGGAACCTCTGCCACAGAAAGCTGGAGGAGCTGGCACACAAAGCTGGCAAGAGAGCTTTCAGCAAATCCAAGTCAGACTGGTAATGTACTGCTGAAAAACAAAAAAAAAAAGTGGTAGATACTTTTTAGAAAGGGGAAATAAATCTGGCAAAATACCAGACTGTTATTATGGTATCAGTAGTATGCAGCGGTTCTGAGAGGAAAAACTAAACCAAACAAGACCTAAAGAAAGAACTCCTTGGAAGTCGCTCAATTAGACTATTGAATTGACCAGAAGTAGGTTTTCTGCAACTTATTTCGTATTGTCTATGATCCAGCAGTATCAAACTTGTTTGCACTGTATAAAAGACTTCTGTAAATCTGAAAATTTTAACCAATTTAGACGTAGTGGGGATTAGGAAAAAAATAAGTGAGTAATTAAATTACGCTAGGCACAAAAGCAGTAAGTTTAGTCTAAAGGGCAACAGTTTAAATTATGGTAAATTACTGTCAGGTGTCCTTGCTGAGGAAAGGATGTGGTACAAGCCACTGCCTGTACAGTGACCATTCATAAGGTCAGTTTGAACGTTGTCATTTTTCAACACACAGACATACACACACTTTGCTGAGAAGGCATGAACGGTTTATTAGAAGATCTGACTCTATTTTATAGGATTTCTACAAAGGCCAGGGACTGGGGGAGAAGGTTGACACCTCTCCCCATCCCATTGGTCAAGACAACTGTCCATTAGCTGTCCATATCTCTAAGACGAAGAATGTAAACTACCTTGACTAAGGAAAACATTGCTTCTATTTATAACACCTGTGTACCTGTGTGTGAGAAACAACCTAACAACTATGAACTGTGAGACACAAAGAGAAGGCTGAAAAATCAAGGCAACAGAATGTCAGAAATAAGTTTCAAGACACAGCAAGATTCTGTATGAAGCTTCCAAGTAGAATTTAAGCTGACCAGAAAAAACCCTAGGTTTCTTCATGGAGCTGAGAGAGTTTGTGGAAGGGATTATATTTTAAGGAATCATACTAACCACTTCCTGAAGCACTGGGTCTCTGACCACAAAAGTAATTTTCACAATGCTCAAGAACTGGGAAGAGAGTGCCTAACAGTGGCACTCCTCATTCTTTCAAGGGCTCACTTGGTAAAGAGATGCTGCGCTTTAGCACTGCTGGCTCCCTGCAGATCACCTACCAAGCATTTTCCCAGGCTTCCCAGAAGACCCAGTCCTTGTAAACGCTGATAGGCAACTTGGAGTCCTGGCAGCTTGGCCACGGTGTGGCTGTGGATGCCCCAGGCTGCCCTTGAGTCTTGGGCAGTTTGTTTCCATTAATTGGAATGGTGGAATTTTCCCAAAGCAAGAATGTTTTGGTTGCTGAAGCTGAATTACTGAAGGTATAAGTAAACCTAAAACAATATTGAAAGCTGAAACTTTTTCTAGTTTCTTTTATTTTTCTCTTCCAAAAGAATTAACCGATGTCTTTGCCTATGACAGGAGGACTGGAACTCGATGATCTTTAAGATCCCTTCCAACCCAAACCATTCCATGATTCCCCACTGTGACAGTGGGTCTTGGCTCTCCAACAGCACTCATTATGCTTGACTCTTGAGCTTTTCTCTCTGGAAATATTTCTGTCCTGACAGGTTAACCTTATGCTCCTAATTACTATGAATATGTGATTTGTGGGATTTTACATTTCCAGCCCCAAAGTATACAGGTTTCTTACCATACTTAGGCCTGTCACAGGAAATTTCTGTATGTAAAGGACTGTTTAGAAGGGAAGACTACACTGCTGGTGAGGAGAATTGTGCATTTTGAGGGTGGGGAATGGGAAAACAGAAGTCTACTGAGCAGTCACAAGGTAAAATCAACTCCACTGAGAGAGCTGGGGAAAAGCTTATGTGCAGCTGTCTTCCATTTGCCTCCAGTTTTTAATCAGCTACGTTTTCAGAACTAAATTTAATTTCTAGATTGAGTGAAATGAGATTTTGTTCTGGTCTTGGCTGGAATAGAGCTAGTTGTCTTCTTGGTGTGTGCTACTGTGCTGTGTTTTGTATTCAGTATGAGAATTATGTTGATAGCCCAGTGATGTTTCAGCTGTTGCTGAGCAGTGCTTACCCTAAGTCAAGGACATCTCAGTGTCTCATGCTCTGCCAGTGAGCAGGTGCACAAGGGAGCAAAGCCAGGACAGGTGACCTGAAGTGCTGTTTCTCTTGGGGTTTTTTTATCTCTCTTATCTTCCATTAGAGTTATTATTAATATTATTACTGTTACTGTATTGTAAGAATTATTATATTTCACTTCACTTCAAGTCTTAAACTATTCTTATCTCCACCCATGGGTTTTACCTTTTTATTTTCTGATCCTCCTCCCCATCCCACTGCTGGAGGTGGGGAATGGTGAGTATCTTCATGGTGTTTGGTTGTTGGCTGGGGTTAAAATAAGACAGATTTCTTTTCATTTTTTATTTCCAAAATGGCAGCAGTTTACAGCAGACTCTTGAAAAAAGAAAGAAGATTCAGAGGGAACAACTCATAGAAGTGAAATTCAAGCAATATAAAAAGGAATGAGTATGTGGCATCCTATCTAATAGAGTTAAACTTGTTGTATCAGAAAATGGACAAGGCTGTACAAGGAAAAATGAGTGAAAATCAAGGCTGAAAAACAACCATATTAAAAAGTAATTGATTGGGGTGGAGTGGATAAGGAACCTAACTTTCATCAGAAAAAACGAAAATAAACTCCTCCATATTAGCTCCTAGCAACGTGAGTGACGAAATAGAAGCCAAAGGTAAAATGTGTATCAGACAATTTTTTCTGCTGCTTTTGTGTTTGCTTCTATTAAAGCTAGAAAGCATCACAGGCCGTGCAGCTCCCCCGTGTGTTTATTCCTCTCTCACAAGCTCAGCCTGCTCAGTACATTTGCAGCCTTGCATTATCCCACATACAGCATTAGATGGTCAAACTGGAATTGCAATTTATTTATTTTTAATAAACAGTGAATATGAGTGGTATTGAACAGCAGGGGCAAAAAGGACTTCTCTCTACAAGACAGATGAATACTGAGAAGACCATTAGGAATGAGGGTGTTTCAATGGTGCAAACACGGGGTCGGTGCCTCTCAGGCTCACACTGTTTGCTTTTCTATTATGAACTTCCTCTCTGACCTTTACCAAAAGACTCCCTTCGTGAGTCTGTTCAGCAAGTGTAAAATGGGAGAAAGTGTATTTCCCTACTTCCAGGGGTAAAATGAAAGCCATATGGGTCTCGATTTTTATGGGTTTATAAACTATACAAATTGACAGGATCCAAGGGAATGGCCTGAAGTTGTGTCAGGGAAGGTTTAGGCTGGATATTAGGAAAAGGTTATTTCCCCAGAGGGTGGCTGGACGCTGGAACAGGCTCCTTAGGGCAGTGGTCTCAGCACCAGCCTGGCAGAGTTCAAGAAATGTTGGGACAGTTCTCTCAGGCACATGGGGTGGCTCTTGGGACTGCTCTGTGCAGGGTTGGGAGTTGAACTTGATGAACTTGATCCTTGTGGGTCCCTTCCAACTCAGCATATTTTGTGCTTCTGTGATATAGATTTAAAAAGAAAGAAAAAAAAAATAAAAAAGGTGAAGGAGCAGAATTACAACATCCCTTACTTCTGAGCTGTTTATGGTTCTGCTGTTGAGACCTCTTGGTGAGCTCCTAAATATTAGTAGGCGTGAGGCGTTGCTTTGGGCCACGAACACATGCAGTACATCCTTTCAGTGTTACCACCCCGTTCATTTCTCTGGCTAGCACAAATTCTAATAGGTGAGCCCTATTTTGAAGGATTAAATGCGAGCAGCTCTCTCTCTCTCTCGGCACTGTTTTTGCCTCTGGCAGACCTGGATTGCCCCCCGTCCCCTCCGCGCTGTCCCCGAGGCGCTGCGGGCCGCCCCTGCCCGGGGAGCGCTCCGTGGGCACGGCGGCTGTCACCTGTGGGCGAGGGGATGTCACTTGTGTGCCAGGGGATGTCACTTGTGTGCGGAGAGCCCCATCCCGTGGCCAAGCAGAGCTTCTGCAGCCAAGATCTGCTTGTGCTGGGTGGAAAAGGCCCCGGGCATTTATTGTTTCTCCGGGGGCAGCGGTAGCGCGGCGGGACGGCTCTGCCGCCTCACCAGAGACCGCCGGGGGCAGAGAGCAGTCCTCCAGGAAGGACTTGGGCTGCTCTTGCTTACAGCTAAAGAAAAGAACAAAAGAACAAAAAATAGAAAGGAACTTGACCTACATCGAGTCCTGATCTGTGTATAAACTAGAAAACCAAAAGCTGGGTGGAATTTTGAGCGACCTGGCCTAGTGGAAGGTGTCCCTGCAGGGGACTGGAACTAGATTGCCTTTAAAGTATCCTCCAATCCAAACCATTCAATGGTTCCATGATATTTCTAATGATTAAGCATGATTAAAATACCTGTCACTTAATGAAAACACTTATTTATTATACAGGAAGATTACTTCAGTATTTAATAATTCAGGCCTCATGCAAGTCTATTTCAGGCCTTGCCACCTGAAAAGGTTTATATATGAATAAATGTTTAAGTAACCTGACATACAGCTGAATTCCAAATTTAAAAGGACTACCAAGCAAATTCTGATATTGATATTTAAGTCAATGGTGAATCCAATTAAGAACGTGCAGGTTAAGGTTGCGCAGTCTCTTAATAAGGAATCCTTGTTTCTGCTGTGTTTGTTGGGTCAAATGTTGATACTTTCTAGTGAATTATCTCAGTCAAATGATACCAATATTATTATTGTCGCTGTTGTATTATCAGGCATATTCTGCTGCTCTCCCTTGCCCTGCTCACCCCATTCACAGGCCTCTTTGCTTATACTGCAGTATTTATGCAAAGTGTTACCACTTCACTCTTTCATCTTGGTGAGAACTGAACATTTGATTCTCAAATGTAGCTTTGAATGTGTCAGCCCAACCCTTTTTATTAATTAAATTCTCAAATGGTATAGCATAGCATCTACTAAGAATTACAAGTTCATTAGCAGTCTGAAACACCTTCCCACAGTTCCAGCAAGCAGGCTTTGGAGTTTCATCCTCCAGACTTTTCATCTCCAGATTTGTTTTCATGTAAAAATGGCTTCTAAACAGAGCTCATGACCAGCTTTGATTGTTTTTCTTGTGTTACATAAAATTAATTTCCACTGTAAATGTTACCTAATGCATAGCAAGGTTTAACCTGAAACTTCAGAAACCTGTCCTTTTTCACAGATTGTTGGAGGAAGAACGCTCAGCGAAGGTAAACTTGGCATACTGCCAGACCAAACACAGTGGCTGGCACTGTGCTTTTTGCAGTGATGTTGGGAGGGTAGCTCAGGGTGTTCTCCCAGCAGCAGAACACTGTTGTGCAAGCGCAGCAGAGGGAAGCTCTGGTGGACAGGTAAAAATGAGCAGCTGCAGCGGGCATACATGGGGAAGGCAGGAACACGTGAGCTGGCTTTGCTGCTGGTTAAAGGAGTGCTGCTGGAGCATCCACTAAAGGAAAACCTGGTTCACTGCCAGTGGGTGTGAAGGGATGAGCCCAGCAACCAGGAAAGAGCATTCTCAAGATATTTCTGGCACTGTGTTTGACTTGGTTCACTCAGAACACTCTGAGCCACTGATCCACTGATCTGAGACATGAGCTACTCCTCTGCTTGAAACGGTTTTGTGCCTTGGTATCTGTCCAGATAAATTAACACTCAATTATTAGACACCTTATTAAAGTAAGCATAAAAGCAACTTTCACCTAAGTTATAAATCTATTCAAGGAAGTAGAAATCTAAGGCCATGATTTGTGAGATGATTGTAGAATATGTATGAAAATGCTTCTCATTTAACTTGCCTTGAAAATCTGGTGTTTGAACGAAATTGAGAAACTGTTGTAAAGTAAAAAAAGAGGGAGAGGAAGCTTGGTTTTGTCTTACCTATTTATTTCAGCCTGACTAGTGTCCCAAAAGCTCTGTAATCTACCCCAAAACCACTCGGGCTTCTTATTCCTGTGTAAGTGCTGGCATGCTTTACTGTGCCAAGCATTCTACCTCAAACTTGGACCCCAAAA
Organism: Donacobius atricapilla; assembly: GCA_013397315.1. NCBI lineage: Eukaryota > Metazoa > Chordata > Aves > Passeriformes > Mimidae > Donacobius > Donacobius atricapilla. Next base: position 21,107 of record WBMY01017446.1, on the reverse strand, counting down.
TCTCAAGGATGAAGCTCTAATTAGTGACCAGGAGAGGTACTGATGCTATGAGACAAGAGCTTTTTACCAGCAGGAATTAGTCATCAGGACAGGGAAGGAAGAAGTAGAGGAGTTTTTTTGAAGGATGAAAATACTGTTCTGTTCCTAACAAAGGGGAAAAGATAAAAGTTTGTTTATATAAAAAAGAAACACATCAAAAACTTGTTTAGTCTCTCTTATAGTCCAAAAAATTATCCTGACTAAAGCCTGGATTTCCACAAGATGGTTCTGAAGTCTTAGTATGGAGCTCCAGGGTCATTTGGATTGAGTAATTGCCCCTTAACAATGGTTTTTATGGCTCTAACATCCACACTTCTCGAATTCCAGTACCTAAAAAGTCAGATAATGTAGTTTGTCTTTTTCCCCTTGCTTGCCACTGCAGTGAGTGGAGAACAACCAAGGATAAGTGCTTGCAGTCTAGCTCTGAGGCACCCTCTGGAAGGCCCCCTCCACTGTGTTCTGTACCTTTGCTTTTCCAGAGCCCCGTTCAGAGGTTTCCTCCCAAATTTGCCCTAAACCAGGACACACTGGTGACTGGAGCACCCAGGTACAGTCAGCACCTGAAGTGCTGTGAAGTGCCTCATGAAATTCCACAGGGTCTCTCCTCTTTTAAAAGGCGTTAATGTCCATGTCAGACAAAGGACACCCCTGCCCCAAAACAGGAATGGCGTATGAATGGCGTATCCTTATGTTAAAGGAGGCACTACAAAATCCTTTACCTTCCCCTGCACAGACAGCAGTGATAATAAGAGGAAAATTCAGCAGCCGCTTCTCAGGAAAGGGTTGAACAATAGCCCATCACTGCGGGCTTTGCTTATTAAGCCAACATGTACAGGGTCTGACAGAGCTGTTTCAGAGCACCAATTGAAAACTGTGAAAGAAAGGCATTTCACTAGGAAATGTCATTTCAACAAAATCTAATGGTACATGAGAAAATAAGGTTAATTTTAGACTATTGCTACAAAAGTTAATTATCAAACCTACCTAGGGAACTCGGATTTCTTAATGCTGTTGTTCTACTAAGTACCTTAATTTGCTTGAACTTCCCACTTGTAATGACTCTGTTCTTGGAAAGCTATAACTCCTCTCTTTTCTTCTTTTTACTTACTTACTTTTGATTTGAAGATAAAAGGATATTTCATCAGAGGTGCCTTTCAAGCAAAAACTTTTATGTTTTAACAAGCTCTGCTACCTGTAACATTGCATCTAAGGTACCACTCAAATCTATTCCTTTTCCTTGCATGGTCAGGGACTTAGTTTATTAAAACTTTCAAGGTGTTTCAAAATGTGTTCTGATTATCTTGAAATAAAACTGTTGCCTTTTCTATTGAGGATATTTGCAGCTATAGCTGTTAATAGGATGTAAATTCAAGTTGGTTTATGGCTCTGACAAATATTTGTTTCTGCGCTGAACTAATTTTTTTCAAAATGAAGGCAAGTGCCTTTAATGTTCAACAAGATTCTGCACCTTAAGCCTGCTCCAGTGTTCCTTGGTGGGAAGTCTCTGGAGGATCCAGACTACTGCTGGTTTGAATGCTGGGCCAGTGCTACCCTTAAAAAGCAGTCCCTTCCCCTTCATGTGCTGCCTGTGCTAAAGGCTGATACAAGTGGTCTTACACAGGAGAGAAGGGAGATTTCTGACAGTGTTATTGTCTATTTTGTACCTCTTCTAGAAGTTTAAAGTCCTGCTAAAAGTATTTCTGAGAGGGCCTTGGATATCTGTCCAGTAGCATTTTTTTCTTACCATGGAAACACACAAGCTATAAAACACTTTTCTAGGCTTTTAAAAAAACTTGATTCCATGCACTTCTAGCATGATAGATTAATTATACTGTTGTCTTTCAATAATGCAGGAAATCACAGAAGAAAAATATTAGTCTATACTTCATAAGCTTAAGTGAATTTTGTTTTATTTCTACCCTTTTTTTTTTTAATATCATGATAGAACCAAAATATCATCTTTTTGTGAGTTACTACTGGCAATTATTTGGATCTTAATTTTCTCCTTTTTACAGCAAGAGGTTATTTTGATTGCATATCATCCAACTTTTCCATTAAAAAAAATACAGACAAAATTTTTGAATTAGTAGATAGAAATCTCCAGTTTCATAAACAGTATTGTCATGAGCAGCTGTCATTGTTTGGTAACAACAACAACCACAAAAAAATTCCATTCATCTTTGCTAATCAGTTATTTGCCCTTCAGCTGCCAAACTTTGCTGCATGTGTTAGTTCAGCTGTTATCAAATGCTCTATACTGGCATGTAAATATATTCTCTTGAGTAAATAAAGCTGCTCTGACTGTTGGTCTGAGAAGATAGGAGGCTGCCTTTGATCACAGTGTGGCTGTTTCATAAAGGTCAAAATAAAAAGAAAGTGTGAGAATTCAGCAGTTTTCCTCTCCGCTCTGTGGAAGCATTTAACCACCCAAATATTGCAGGTCACAGCTATTCTGCTTTTCCAACTTCTGTTTCCAGTCAGTCAGAGGCTGCGATTTGAAAATGCAGAGTTCCCTTTTGTTCTGCCATCTGCTAATAAGACCACAAGGCTCATCTGAGCTATATCAGTTTATAGCTACAGATTCAAGGAGTAGCTGTTTACAGTCCTGAACTAGTACCTAGTTTCAGGTACTAAAAACTGGTAACATCAAGCAGCATTTTTTTGCTCTTGTTCCTTCGTTGCACCTCTTACAATCCCCTCTGCAACAAGAATCTCACAAATGCTTTGGTGTTGCACACATGCAGTTTTCCATGTTTTGACAGCCATTCTTAATGTTATTTTTTATATATATATGTGGCCATCAAATGACATCATGGTTTCTCCTTTTCAGCTTGTGTGCTGTTCTTGGCATGAGGATGAACAGAAAAGGCTGAAGAGATGTGCTGGCTGTGCTCTTTGGAGCAGGTTGTTTCCAGGATGCTCCCCAGCACCTCTCTGCATGCTGGAAGGACTCCTTGGTTATCATCTGCAACTGGAAGGTCGCTCTCCTCCTTCTTCTCTTCCTGACCATTATAAAATTATCTCTCCTCCTGCCATGCCACTTGTAAAGGAATTGATTGTGCCAGATTTGAATACTCTGGCAGTACAGTGAGGAACTCGGGTCTTGCCACTTAAGGCATACCAGGTGTTGGTTTATGGATGTCTTGGATAGCAGGTAACTTGTTGCTGCCCAGTTACATTGAAATTTCTCTTACCTCAACCAGTCTAAGGTAGCATGCAAGTGGCATTATTTATTTGTAACAACCAAAATGGATAACAGTTACAAAGGTTTGTAAAAGTGATGATGCATAATTGACTGTTACTGAAGAATGAAGATAACTGAAAATGTCTCTTTCCTTTTTATGTAACTTGTTTGTCACATAAGGGCAGTGTACTTTGGCACCTATTATACAATGGCTCTCCATGACTGAGTTTTTATAGGTGGATTTAATTTTTCACCTTTAAATGTATTTATTTTTCTCAAGGAGGAGATAAAGTTATTGTATTTATTAATTAAAAAACCCCAAACAAACTCTTCTTTTCATTTGCTAATATCAACATTACCCTGTTAGAATTTCAGCTATGTTTCTCCTGTGTTTGACTCTGTTACATTGAGAAATAATATTGATCTCTCCTCCTCCCTCAGTTTTTAAATGAAGAGTCTCAGGTTTAGTACCAAGGGTGAAACCCTGAATCTTGTAGTTCACAGAACCCAGTACAAACATATAAATAGGAGAGCTCATTACCAGCTTTTGACTGAGGTGAGACATGTTGGTAATTAGCCTCTCTGAGGAGCTTCAGGCTGAGAGAAGCTGGCTGGCCCTTTCCCTTCAAGCTCACTTAGAAGCACCTCTTCAAATATTTATGTAGATAGATTTTCAATGTCTAATTGGACACGCTGTTATACTGAGACCATAGTAATTATGGCAGTACATAAAGCTTCACATTCAAGTAAAACAGTACATTTTGGGGATTTGTTAAGTCAAATAACCACGCAACAGCTTGTGAAGCTGACTGAGACAAAAGTGAGTTGATTACAAGGAAAATGGTCCAACACTGTCTGTTTGATTTTAAAAGCCTAGGCACAGTGATTAAACAGTATCAGTTTCTGCTTTGAAGACAAAGGTGTGACTATTCCTTGTGCCTTGGCATGCATGACAAATGCCCTCTGCCAGGGAGTATCTGATGAATCAGGCAAACTGAGGAATGGGAGGGGAGGTTGTGTTTCCCCACATACTAGACACAGGATATCTGCATTAGGGAGGAGATGATGTGCTGTGTGAAACAGGGCTGCAGAGGACAGGACTGACATTGTCAGCACAGTCCAGTGTACACATTTATACCTGCTGGGGGTTTTGTTGTGAATGTGAGCAGCACAATTAACTTACTAGTTTTTATTCAGTGTTTTTGTTTTGTTTTTTATTTACTTGCAAAAGAGATTTTGTCTTCTCTGTGCTTCATCTGTTAGGAGAGCGCTTGCAGTTGTCAGGCAATCTATGTATGTGCTCATCCTAGTGGGAAGAGTTTGCCCTGGAAATGAATCTACCCTTAGTCATTGAACAGCATTTGTTGGTATGGTCTGGTAAGCACAAAAGAAATAGTACAGGAGCTTATTCAGATTGTTTGTGGTCTCTCTCTTCCTTCCTAGCAATGGCTCTAATATTTGTTTGCTGCCTTTATTTCCTACCAGTCAACTCCAGAGTTGTTCAACCGATAATTATTTTTTTTTCTTTTTCTCAACACTCTTCAAATAAAATACTTTTTTCGAACAATGTACTAAAAAATTGTTGTTAAAGACAAGTATTAGAAAGAAATATGTCTACATTTAGGTTTTGAGTGTAGAAGTAAGTGAATGGTTATCAAGGGGTCCTTGTCCCCAGATACAAGCTCTGAAAAACCAAGGAACAACAAAGAAAAGGCAAGCACGAGGTAACTTTTATTGAAGGGGAATGGGCAATTGTCAGACAGGGAATGCAGAGGTGTGCAGGCTGAGTCATGGAGAGGAAAGATTTGGTATGAGTACTACAAAAACACTGGGGACGGGGAGGTGATATTGCTAAGGAGAATAAGGAAATAAAGTGAGAAGAGAGCCACTACTCAGATGTTAGTGGCTTGATGTGAGGGATAGGTGCTGGTTAAATTGTCTTATTTCTGTCAGACATGCTCTGATTCATGATCATGCAGATAAGTCAGGCAGAGCCATGGCTCCCCAGAGAGGGCTCGGGGCACACACATACTGCTCCTCTGCAGCATCCTGAGAGAGGAAATCCGCACCTTCAGGAAGGCCAGGACAAAGGCTGGGAATTACTCGTGTCCTGCTGTGACCGCACACGGTTTTCTGCTCATGTTTTTAAAGGACTTCATTGCTACTTCAAGAGTGGTTTCTGTCCCATGTGCATAATTCCTCTGAAAGTGCTGTAAGGAAAAGAGTCATCACTAGAAAGAAAATGATATTCCTGTCAAAGAGAAAAATGCAGTGGGGATTTTTTTTCCACCATAATCAAGTCTGCTATATTAAATCACATGGATAGGAGAATGAAAAGAAAAAAAATACTATGAAACTGAGTGTAAATATTTTATTCTTAAAAGTAAATCTAAAGTTCAAGTAATAAGCACTTAGGTACACTATATTCTGTATTATTGTTTGATGCCTCGTTTGGGAAATTGCCCAAAAGAAAACATGTCTCTAGCTTGTAGTTTCTAGCTTGCAGTTTATACACTGTGTTCCCAGTGATTATTTTTCAGGGCATGAAGCTCTCATGTTTATTATGCACCCTAAAGCTTAAGCATACATATCATATTGGGCGCTGCCTCTGCTGGTTCAGCAGCCCTGAGAGATGTTCTGTGAACTCCATTAGGTCGGCAGGCTGAAACTAAATGACAGCTTTTAAGAATAAGCCTGGATGTGATATCATTACAAACTCTGATAAAGCCATAAGACAAAAAGAAATTTGTCACATTCCTGTCATTAAATGTATGTACAAACCTATTTAAAACACAGTTATGGGTAATACGTGACCTAATGTCAACAAGGATGTATCATTAACTGTGCTGATTCAAGGCCAGTGTATAAGGCATTCAAAGAAATATTCTGGGTCTCAGAAGCATCCTGTAACATGTGTTACAATCTCTGAGACGCAAATATGAGTTCACCAGTAAATAAGGTATTTTAAAGCTGTACGAAGGATTGATTTTCCGATAGTACTCTTCTATCAGATGAGCAGGATTTGACAATAAATGAAAGAAAAATGAAGATCTAGACTGCAGGTCACCAGCCCAATCCATCCCTCTTAAAACAGACACTGAAATGTGTTCAGGCTGCAGTTATGTACCTGGTACCATATAAAGAGTAATTCAGAGCAGTCTCTTCTGGAAACAGATAAAAATGATTTAGTACAAGAATAAACACTTATGACCAATATGTATTATACATTTTGCTTCTTAGTGATGTTTTGTACTTCTTCAGCTGACAAACATATTAATAGAGTACAGTGAATCCATTCCTCTATGATTACTTCAATAATTTTCCCTGTGTTGTTGAAATGCTGTGTTTTGGCTTGCTCTTAAAGGCACTAACAAAAAAGTATTTTGATCAAACTTACATTTCATTTCAACTTGGTTTACAGAATACCAGTCAAAACTCAGGGCACATTTTAGATTTTTTGTAAGTGAAATGGTTTGATGCACCTAAAATTATTTTATTTGGGCCTTCTAAAAGCTGTGGGTGAGTTCTTCAGTTAATTTCAAATTTGGGGGTGGAGGGGATATATTTCCTGGTAATAGACCGAAACACAATGTGAAAAACTTAAAATCCTTTGGAAGTGGTATTACTCTCTTAACACTACATTTTACATAAGGCAAGTCCCTGGGATTTTTAAAAGGGAAATTATTTAGCCAGTTTTTATGCTCCCACCCCTCTTAATAAAAAAAAACAGAACAAACCGAAATCAAAATCAAAATACAAAACAAACAAAGAAACAAAAGTCAAACAAACAAAAAACCCACCAAAAAAAAGCAGAACAAAAACCCACCAAACCCCTAAAAATTACAAACACCCTATATATGGAGCAGACGGTTGCTCAGCTCTTCAAGCTGGTATCCTGGAGACAGCAGGAAAGGTGCAGTAGTGGTGGCCATCTGCCTTTGAAACACCTGGAGAGGCTTTAAATGATGACAATCCTCTTGATCATCTCACATCTGTTAAGTAGAGATCATATGCATTTATGAAGTGGAAGGATGTTTATTAGCAAAGCAAAATTTCTCGTGGAATGACTGCCAGGCTCTTTCAACAAAACCTCCCCTACCCACCCCTCTTTGCTGCCACAGGGAGAAGAATGCAATTTTCATTTAGTTTCCTTTATAACCTCATAGATGACATTCATGAGAGACAACCTGTGATTAATGAAGAAGCAGACTGGCACATGTCAGGGACAGATTCTCTGCTGTAAGTGGAGAGCAGTGCCCAGTGGCAAAGCAGAACTGGAACAGAACCTTTATTTATGCAAAAGAATGGGCCTTCTCTAAAAAAATATTTACAGAACAAAGCTGTATGAAACTATTGGATACATTACTTGACAAAAATTTCATGAGCAATCAGTATGATTTTCAAACAAACAAAAAAGAATAAAAGAGTAAATAAACAAGTTTGACGTGTATGTGGTCTTGCTTGAAGAATTCTGCATGTATGGTCATATGTAACCTGCACTACCTAAAAAGCCTTAGTGTTCTGGTAATATAATCACCTCACTGAGCACATTTTGCTGTATTTTTCAAAATTTATGCTTTCATTTTTAAGTAAAGGAGAACCTAGTATGTTTTCAGGAAAAAAAGTCTAACTTATTTGAAAAATAAAAAAAAACAACAACAAGAACAAAAGAATGTGTTTCACCAAGAAAGGTGATGCAGGCAGAGTGAGAAGAGGAGAATATATTTAAAAGCTAAAGAATAGGTGGCCCAACATGTACTGATTAAGAAATAGGTGCATCAGCTGCAGTAAACAGTCATATCTGTTGGGATTGGTTTTGTATCCACTAGTCTCCCATCAAATAAATGTGTCATTAGGAAAGGAATAGCAAAAGGATAAGATATTTCAAATGTCATTTCACAAAGAAATAAGCAGAGGCAGTGAAATTAAATACATTTTCATGTGTTGGCAATTACTCAGGGCCGGAATCATAAATCTGTATGTGACCAAATTTGAAATGTAGGATGGGGAATCCAATATGTGTTTGTTCAACAATAAAAATCACTTGATCTAGGGAAAAAAATTGCTCATTGCTTAGAAATATTTCAGTGAGCATTTGGTGGACAAATGTTAAAAGACACCATAGGCCCACTTCAATTAACATTTTAATGCTAGATAAACATGATATTCATTTGGCCTTTGGATTTCCAAACTGAAATCTGAGTAAAAGTGGGACGAAAGAAGGTGAATACACCCCGAATCAAGCGTGGAACTCTCCTTTTCCTTAACAAGACTTCCTTTGGGCAGCCTTTATCTGCTGGCTCTTCATAAATGGAACAAGTATCCTCCAGTCCCACCCATGATCAGGGCATGAGATGCTGTGATGGTGCCCAGGCACCTTCCACGTTCAGCGTCACTGAGGTGCTCTGAATTTCCACACAGATTCTTGAAAAAACTCCTTTCTTTTTGCTCTGGCCTGGGTCTGACACTCAGAGGTTCTCCAAATTAGTTATTTCTCAGGCTCTCTGCTCTGTATCCATTCATTAAAGTTCAAAGAGAGGTGGAAACATGAAAGCCCTGGAAGCCTTGATGCCTGAAACTATTGTCTCATTCTTGCTTAAAAATACCTTTTGATTTTGTTAAACACAGGCCTTTGGACTTTCCCATTCACAGGAGCTGCAAAATTTGTCGCCCTCAAGAACAACAAAGAGATATGGAAGGAATTTGATGCTGAATGCAAACCTTTCCCCTCACAATTAATTAAGTGGAGGAGAACAGCATTTCTTCACTCTGGACAGTAGCTTGGGGCCATCTGTCTCTGAGTCACAGCACATATGCAGGCTATGAATGCATCCAGCTCTACCTCTTCTAACACAAACCATTAACCAAAATTCAGTCCTTGTGCAGTATCCATTAGGAAAAAAAATTGATGAGGGGCGTCTTTGATGCAATAAATTGATGCAATAAATTGATGAGGGGCCTCTTAAGTTGTCCTCTCTGTGACAGGTAACATAGGTACAACTTATCACTGCCTCATTGAATAAGTTAGGAAAAGGGAGGAAGAGGAAGCAAAACCAGAAATTTTTTTTCCTGTACAAAGTGGTCTCCATTTTAGTCAAAAATATTTCTGAATTCTTTTTTCTCAGATTGAAAGTGTTTTTCTAGCTATTTTCATTGTTAAACCCCTCTTGATGATCTTTGAGAGGCCTTGGGAATCCATAGAGGTCTCAGCTGACTGCACACTGATGAATGTTTTTATGATTTTCAAGAAGGGCAGGAAGGAAGACCTTGGAAACTACAGGTCTGTCAGTCTCACTTCAGTGCCTGGTAAAGTTATGGAGAAGATTGCTCTGGGAGGTATCAAAAACCACAGGAAAGACAGTGCAGTCGTTCATCACAGTCAGCACAGGTTCATGGAGGGGAAGCCCTGCTTATCAAACCTGATTTCCTTCCATGACAAGGTAACCCCTCTAGCTGGTCAAAGAAAGCCAGTTGACGTAATATTATTTGATTTCAGTAAAGCTTTTGATAGTGTCTCTGTCAGTATAATGGACAAAATGTCCAGCCCCCAGCTGGATAAACACGCCATGTGACGGGTGAGCAGCTGACTCACAGATGGGGCACAAAGGGTTACAGTGAAGAGGGTGACATCAGAGTGGTGAGTTGTCACTAGGGGGGCTCCACGAGGCTCCATCCTTGGCCCTGTGCTCCTCAACATCTTCATAAAGGGCTTGAATACAGGACTGGAAGGGATACCGAGCAAGTTTGCAGACGATACAAAACAGGGAGGAGCTGCTGACTCCCTTGAGGGCAGGGAGGCCCTGCAGAGAGACCTCGAGAATGGAGAGGCCAGGGCAGTCACCAAGCACATGAAATTCAGCAAGGGAAAGAGCTGGATTCTGCAGCTGGGATGGGGAAACCCTGGAGGTACAGACACACTGGGGAATGAGAGACTGGAAAGCAGCGCCAGGGAAAGGGACCTGGGGGTCCTGGTGGATGGAAAGTTGAATCTGAGCCAGCAGTGCCCTGGCAGCCAGGAGGGCCAAGCGTGTCCTGGGGGCACCAGGGACAGCATGGCCAGCCGGGCAAGGGAGGGGATTGTCCCCTCTGCTCTGGGCTGGGGCAGCCTCACCTCCAGTGCTCTGGGGCACATTTGGGTGCCACAATATAAAAAGACATTAAGCTGCTAGAGAACATCCAAAGGAGAGCCATGAGGGTGGTGAACGGCCTGGAAGTGAAGCCATGTGAGGAGGGGCTCAGGTCCCTTGGTCTGTCCAGCCTGGAGAAGAGGAGGCTGAGGGGAGCCCTCACTGCAGGTACAGCTCCCTCCTGAGGGGAAGAGCAGGGGCAGGCACTGATCCTGCTCTGTGGTGACAGCGACAGCACCCGAGGGAATGGCCTGAAGCTGTGTCAGGAGAGGTTTAGTTTGAATATTAGAAAAAGTTTCTTCCCCCAGAGGGTGGCTGGGCACTGGAACAGGCTCCCTAGGGAAGTGGTCACAGCCCGAGAGAGTTCAGGAAATGCTTGGACAATGGTTTTGGGCACATGGTGTGACTCTTGGGGCTGTCCTGTGCAGGGACAGGAGCTGATGATCCTTGGGGGTCCTTTCCAACTCACCTTATTCTGTGATTCTGTGATTCCAGTGTCTCTCTCACTGCTGTTTCTAGTCCTGTTTATTGGCTTGTTGATGCCTCTCTTTGATGAAGTCAAAGCCCTGCTGTGGTGGTTTTTGACAGGCTCCTGAGAAATCTTTTAAATTCCAAAGACAAAGAATAGCCCTAAAGAAATCCATTTAAACAGTGGCTTTCTGTTGATCTAACTGTAATCAGTGGCAATGAAGAGGGCATTTAACTGTTTGTTTATTTAGGTAGATGTGACTGAAATCTGTGTCCAACAAATTCAGTCAGGTAGTAAGGTTTGTGGTTTTGTCCACTAGCCTGTGAGCTGCAGGACATTATAATAATGGTAGTTGATTTTAAAAGACTGTACTGCTCTGCTGACAAAAAGCATTTAACCAATCCTATGCTTTAAGTGAAGTTCTGTACACAGGATTTTCTTTTGATGAAAGGCTAATTCAGTTTGCCAAGAAATCTTTCATACATCATGATTCGAGGTGTCACTAAAGATTGAAACTCCAGAATTTGGTCAGTTAGTAATTTAACTTTAATTTTTGCCTCCAAAGATGAAAGAGAGAATTCTCTTTTAAAATAAAGGAGGTTAGATAAAGAGGTAAATCACTACTAATATATGACTTCAATGTGGACTGGGGTTTTTTTCCTAATTAATAAGACTTCCTTTAAAAAAATGAAGACATGAGTTTGAGTAGTTAACACTGGAAGTGAGCACAAGAGCTGAAGAAACCAGAGCAAGTCAAAGACTTGTTCTGCTGTCACTGAAGATGTAGTGATTAATCTCATATTCTCAGAATTCTGTTATCTAACCAGCTTGATTTCCTCCAACACTTTGGACTGAGTTATCAGGTCTCTCTGCATGACAAATGATTGCTGTGCCAGACCTTTGATCAACCTTCCTTTAACCAAAGCAGTGAAGAAAACCAGAGGAAGGAGGTAACATTTCTGTAGAAACTGCTACCAATAAACAGCAATTCACCACACCATCGAGTGGCATTTCTCCTTCTGAGTCAAGCCATTTCAGAAGCAAACAGGAGAAAGCTGTCAGGTAGTCCACCTACATGAGTCAGAAAATTAATTACTTTGCACTGAAGACCATTTTCAACCAAATTGTAATGAGATAGGGCCAAGTCCCTGCATCTCAGGACTGTGCCGCCTGTTCAAATACTCTAATTGACTCGTTAAGTCTGACCACACAGGGCTTGTCATTGGCTCCAGAGAGACATTAGTGAGTGCAGCTGAGTGATGATCCTCTCCCAAAACATGATGGAGGGCAACGTGCTCATCACCAGCACTCACTCAGCACTGCATCAGGGTGAAGACAAAATGGCAAAGTGTTCTCACGCTGCGGAAATGCTCACAGTTCAAAATAGATACTACCTGTCATCCCCAGGAAAAGACAGATGTTTAGATGACAGCATTGCATAGGTTATCTGTAACATGACTATACTAAGGTACAGCTAGATGAATTTCCCTACCAGGAAATTTGCTCAGAGTCGACTTTGAATGTAACTCTTTGGTGGTACAGCACCGATTCCCTACAGGCAGTTGAAGGAAGATGGAAAACCCTTGTGTCTGTAAAGTGGCACTGAGGACTGGCTACCATTCCTAACACTAAAAAGTACATGGAAGCATTTAGGAAAAAAACCCAGCAGCTGAGGATGAATTGTTATCAGGACTAGATTCTTGCTTTTATTTGTAAGACCCCAGGAGCAGGAATGTGAGTGGAGTCTAACCAAGCCACAGGCAGTTTAAGGAGGTATCCTGCCGTAAGAGATTTATAGTTTCCCAGTCAGAGGAAATCTGGGTAATGCTGTTCTGTGCTTCCCTGAGTTGATAAACCAGCCCTGACTGCTGCTGCAGAGATGGAGCAGCTCTCTTCTGCATCCTTTATTTCTCAGCTGTTTGGGGAGCTACTGCCACTGCCTACTGAACAAGCCAGCTTTTCTGTCTGGAGTGTCTGGAAAGTAGATTCATGTTAGCCCTGTATGGAGACTTATGTTTTCACCCCACTTTCCACTCCTTCCTTTCTACCCTCCCCTCCTCCCCAAATAATCCTTATTAGGAGTTCAAATTTGGCAAGAATGTACCTATCCAAATTAAAATAAGTATTTCGTACCTTCTGATAGCAGATCCCAAAATCCTTTCCATACCAAAGAAGGTACTTTAAGGTTGCATCTAATTGAGTTATTATTTTAATTTTCCATCCACTACCGCCTTGCTGCAGTACAAAACATCAGGGAAGACATAGTTCTTTCTCCAGGATCTCTGACATGGACAGGGCATGTGGCAGATGGGGGCATCTAACATCTGTCTCATAAAAAGTGATACAAGCAGCCTTTCTCCATGGATTTTGTAATGCTAAGCAGATACAGTTCTTTTTCTGCAGGAAAAGGTGAAGGACATCGCTGCTGATGAAAGACTGGTTGTTATGGATCATCTGCCACATTGGTGCTGACCAAGTAGAAACTTCAGAGACTACAGCAGCCAGTTTCTGTAATTCACCTCTCCCATGCTGCCATCACGTGTGGATTCTGCTCCTGTATGCCACAGTTTGGATACCTGGGTCTGTGAGCTCTGTGTTGGTACATATAAAGTGGAATCAAACTGAAAGTTTCTTTAGCATGAAAAGTAATTTATAGCGCTATACACATAGCCATACACATAACAGGACACAATACATAACAAAGCATGATCTATTTCCTTTGTAGCATGTAAAAGGACCTTGTATGTGAAACTTGTAAACCACTGCATCTTAACTCATCTAATTAACTTCATTTCCCTCTATCTACAACAAAGCTGCTTCTGTCCCACACAATGTGTGGAAGGTATTCATCCTATATATACATATTTCTGCTCAGTCATACTTGGAGTTGATGCAATATCTTTCATTTTTCTGAACAAGTGAGATAAATGAAAATAAGACAGTCACCTACCCAGCTGGGTCTAAGAACATCGGTGGCTTTGACAGTTCTGTACTAATGTGCATTCTGCATATGCTGATACAAAGTTTTGGTCTGGCAAACTTTCAAAAATCAATAGAACAATTTTTTTGCTGTCTTTTGAAGTTCCCAAGCTATGAAAAGTGTATTTTATTGACAATATTCTACTGTCACTTTAGAATATTTTTTTGATTTTCAGTGGTATAGATTTTATCGTATGGCTTTCAAGCAGCCAACAATATCTGGGCATTAATGTTTGTGTTCAAATGACCAGAGAAAAGTTCTTTCTAATATTGTTTGGGGTTTTTTATAATAATAAGGCTGCTGGTGTACAACCTGCTGGCTGTAAGGAGAATGATGAGGAACATAACATGGTACAGGAAAATCATAAGACTCTTTTAAAAAATACACATCATAAAACCCCAGGAAAGCAGTATTGTGGAAGAGAGAAGCAAGTTTCTTGCAGCAGTAAAGAAACATACTAGTGGTCCTTGAAACAGATTGGCCAATTTATTTTTTATGTGGAAAATAAATATGTATTCCCTGGTATGAATTTATTTTACTAAACAAAAAAAATAAAAATAAGTGCTGGGCACTTGGAAGTGAAAAGTTTAGAGTTTCTTGCAGTCTGCTCATGCAACCCAACAGGCTGCATAACTTTTGGCTCTCTCATTAAGCATCCTGAGCTAGCAATAAGTTATGGAACAGGTTGCCCCGAGATGTGGATGCCCCATCCTTGGGTGTGTTTAAGATCAGGTTGGATGCAGCTCAGAACAGCCTGGTAAGGTGGAAAGTGTCCCTGTCCATGGTAGAGGGTTGGAAAGAGATGCTCTTTGAGGTCACTTCCAACCCAAACCATTCTCTGATTCTATGATTAGAATAAACATATGGGATGAGATTTTTCATCTCTTAAAATGACAGTGTTATGTACTCACCTCTGTGCCCATTTCATCAGGGATAAAAGCAACTTTGCACTTAAGTAAATGTTGTAGAAATTCTTGCTTTTTAGCCTGCCAGTCCCCTGGCTCTGTTCCCAGTATCTGGCAATATGATGGCTGTCACATCTGCCCTTATCTCGGCTTCATGACCTCTTTAGACATGAAAATGCTATGTAAGATATCACTTTATTTTGAAAAGAGCTTCTAGGGAGAATCAGATGCAAACAAGTACAAAGTCAGCCTGGTGAGAAAAAGCAAATGCCAAAAAAGCTGGGAGCATGCATTACTTCGAAAGCACATTGTCAACACACTATCTCAGTAAGTCTAATATCTTGACAGGTAGAAAATCCCTCTCAGTTTACAGGCAATTGGACAATTATTTTTCAAGAAATGACAAGTTAGTGAACTGCATGATGTTCTGCAAGGAAAAACAGCACTAACCTGAAGAAGTGAAAAAGGGGCTGTAAGGGAACGGAGTGTGACAGACTGCAGGAGACTACGTATCAAGGGAAAAAATAAAATTTCAGGATTATAACTCCAACTCTGGATACAAGAGGTAAACATGACACTGAAGGAATACATCACATATTCAGGACACCCATCTCATCCTAGAATTGAGTATTCTAGATTGAGATCAGTGTCCTGATTTTTCTATTGAATATTTTGGGTTCTGGCTTGAAACTGGGTTTTGCTGGATCTTCTGAAAGTTTGGGGGGTTTTATGGCATTAATTAGCTTAAAAGTGAAAGTATTATCTTTACATTTCAGTTTATTGACTGGTGACACTGAATGCTAAAGCCCACAAAATCACAGTGTGATTGACCACTAGAACAAAAAGCTTTTGGCTTCTGGCATGATAGACTATCTCTATAAAAGTAGTTATTGGTTAATGACTTATATTTCTAAACAATATCTTATTATACAGTTTTCAATTACCTGTCCTGGGTACAGGACCTGTTCAGTTTCCAGCCTTAGTGAAAGCATTTAGAAACACGTTCTTTGTCAAGTCAAGTCAATATGAAAAATCTTGCACCCCTGACTGAGGCATTGCCAATCTCTCTCGGGCAGTACTAGAAAACAAGCCAGAGAAAAGATCCAGGATTAAAATAGCAATTAGGAAAAAAAAAAAAAAAAAAAAAAAGTGTAATTTTTCAAATCTGTCTTGCCTGAGAGTCCAGCTGAGAAATAGTGTCGACACTTATCTTTTTGTTGTTCCAAGAGATATGGAAAAGATACACCCTTGTAAAACTAGAGGGGAAAGCACCCTCTGATGACTCCCTTAACACCAACATGTTGAAGTGCTTTTTGCATCCAGAAAGTACCTCTTGCTTCCAGAGATGATGGTGTTGATGCCCAAAACCTAGAATACCATTCAGTATTAACAGGAAGACTCATGTGCAGCGCAGCTTTCCATGTGAGGTCACCTTAAGTCTCCCATTAGATGCACATGATGTCCAGCTGGAAGTTTGATGTGCTGGAAATTTGTAGGGTTAGAAGGACAAAAGAGATGAGTAGGTGAAAAAAAGGAAATATACGTAAAAAAAACCCCAAGAAACATCAAAGAAACAACAAACCCCAAATAAGTGATAATCTTTCCAATATGAATCAGATTGGAATAAACTATTGAAATCCTGTGCTGGAGGTATTGAAAAGTGAAAAGCAGTGAAGCAAAACATTACCTTTTTAAGGCTGCTTTTCCTACTTTGTGTTTTAAAATGTTCTCACTCATATTTTTATTGAAGTCTTTTCTTTTTTTAAAACAAACCCTTTGCAAGTGAAAATTTCACTCAAAGACTCTTAATATCCATGTCAGCGCAATATTGGGTCCAGAGTTTGGCACCCTTGGCAATAAGGATGAATATGAAAACAGGGTCCTTCCTATGGGCTAATTCTGCCTCTTAGTGAGATTTGTAAGGTTGAGAAGGGTTCCTAAGAGCATTAGGGATACATGAAAGAGAGACAGGGGATTATCCAGAGCAAAGGAAAGGATAAGGTTTGTCAAGTAATGAAGCAGATGACTCTCAGGAAGACTGCGCAGCTACATATAATTCTGACAGGGAAGGGCAGAAGCAGGAGTTTAAGAAGTGTGTCACCATCTCCCACCTCCCAGCCCAGCTGATAAACCAAAAAAAAAAAAAAAAAAAAAAAAAAGACAAGTNAAAAAAAAAAAAAAGAGCAGATTTAAAATTATAGCATGCTGCCAAAGACCTAAACTGGGAACAACTTGTAGGCTTTATATAAATCTTCTTAAGACCTTAGCAGAGAGTAGAACTTAAAAGTCTAGAAATATTACATGTGAGGGATTTTTTTTTCTCTCACTTAGATCCTGAGCTCTTTCAGGCTCAAAAACCTTAATTTTTCAAGGAGAGTATTGGGCAAGTGGAGAGGTATGAAAATTATCATACTATCTGGTATCCTTTAAAAAAGAATCCAGCATCCTCACTAGCAGCACAGCTCTCTCAAAGCCTATCACCTGGGGACAGAATTTAGCCCATGTTCTATTATGAATTTCACTATGAATATCACCTGTGTATTTTCTAAAAATCTCACAGTAGTTTTTATTTATCAAATCCATGCATATGTCTGTCTATGTATGAAAAATAGAGAATTAATTATATTCCATCATGAACAGAAACTTCAGGTTAAAGAATGGGTTTTTGTATTCTCAAAGGCTTGTCCTGTTTGAAACTTCTGGAGACGTAACTTTGGAAACAGCACTGAGGTGAAAATTTAACTTAATTTTTCAGGGCACTCATCAGCTTAAGAAGAAAAGGGGCCTGGCTTCACAGGACAGTTCTGACCACTCCCTTCAGCTCCAGGTTGTCTCAGAGCTCACGTGAGGTAGATTAATCTCGAAACAAAAATGCTGTGAAGAAGGCTGCCAAATCTGTGAGATTCACAGAGATTACATTCCCCTATACTGAAGGAATGAACACATTTTTACTAACAGGACAGGCAGCCCCAGGTACATAAAGATTTCAGAGACCTCCAGAACTCCTGCAAGTGAGAGGAGACATGTGTGTTCTCCCCAGAATAACTGCAGTACCATGAAGGGCAGGGTGTGCAAAGAGAACATTTTGGAGGCTTAAGAAAACCCCACTTTGCATAGCTTTGCTTATGGTCGATTATATTCTATATTGTCAATAAGAAGACTGTGCTTTCCTTGGAAAAGACAATGGGAAATGACACAACCAGCTCTGAAAAGAATGCTGTATCCCACGTTTGCAATGAGCAGAGTATTGTGTTCAATCAAGGATCACATTTTTGTGACTGTAAAAGAGCTCTTTCCTATGCTACTAAATCCTTCAGTGCCTATTGAGGAATAGAGTGAAAAAAGTGAAGCAGAAACCTGAGACTGACAGCTATTTGGATGCTTCTGGCTGAGAATATTGCCTTCAAAAACCCCCTTCATGCTCTTATGTTGCTGACCTGTGAACCATCCCTCTCACTTCCACTGGCTACTCTTTCTCTATTAAGAGATCTATTTTCCAAATTCAGCAAGTTGTTATTATTGGAAACTTGTATAGTCTTTGCTATGATAGTGCTGGTGCAGTAATACAAACATAATAAAATAGAATTTTTTAAATTAATGTTTAATGGATAACCGTTCCATTCTGTATTAATTCATAGTGCAGGGAATATTTTAGCATTAGACAATTCTAAAATAGAGGGGGAGGACATAGATTCTTCCGTTGGAAAGAAACAAGAAAATAAACTATACTTGTGCAATGTTTATTTTACTTCTTCTGTCCTTTCTATATTTTGTTTTTGTTTCAACTGCCACCAGTCAGTGGTACTCATGTAACTCACACTCTCATCTATCTATTTGCAAGATATGTAAGCGATAGAACATTTTATAACCAAGTCTTACATCAAAATGAAAAAGAGAAATGGGAAGGAACTGCTGCTTTGTAGTGAGAAAGTGAGAAAGTAAGGAAGGTAGCAGAAATTAAATTGGTCTCTAAGGTTTCAAGTCAGGTTTCTTCCTAAACTTCTGAAAACCCACTCCAGACCTGCCAGTGAACATGTCAGAAGTGCCTATATGAGCATTATGGTAATTGCGGGAAAATGCTGGTAAGAGCTGAAAGCTCACAATGTATTCAGATAAATGAGGAAATATACAGGTGAAGGAAAAGACAACCTTCTAAAAATTCCCTTGAAGCACTACTCCAGTATGATATCATTTTTTACTTTTGGCTCTCTGGATCTTTGAGAAGAAAACACCATCTGCTAAGAGCATAAATGGAGCAGTGAAATAAAAGTGTATCTGGAAAACAAAAGCTGTATTCTGTAGATCTGCTTGTCTTCAAACAACTTCTCTGATGCTTTCAGCTTCCTCTTAAAATTATTTCTATAATAAGTCCATGCAACAATTGACTGCTCCAGAGAACTCACAGTCATTCTCCCACTGCCTCTTTCTTATCACTTAAATAAAAAATTAACCTGTGTGTTGCTGTTTTTCCCCTCATGATGTTGCAAATCACCAGAGAGGTGGATAGCCTATACTTGCCATTTTCTTGGGTGCATGTTTTCCCTATCTTCTGGAGAAAGGTAAAGTAGAAGATATGGAACACTACTTTTTTTCAATGGACCTTGATTATGTTGTGCATACATATAGCAGCAAAGTTTAATAAATGGCAATTACAAGATATGTTTCTTATACCTGAGGCAAATGACAGAGTAGCCTGAGAATTAAATGCTTCTTTCATGTTAAGAATAGAAAACTGGCAGGCAGTTGTCTGTTGCTCACTGACCCATGATAATTTAACTGATATAGTGATATTTTTGCCTCAAGGATTATTCTTGAATGCCACATTTAATTGCTGTAGCAAACTATGAGTAGCCTAGAAATGTCCCGAGCCCTGCTATGCACATTACTCCAAACACACACAGTGCTATTCACTCAGAGACACATCAAACTCAAGAGTCCAACCTCATCCATCCTTTTCCTCTCCTTGTCCTTTATAACACTTTCTGGGGATGTTTTAGTCTTTGGATTGCTTTCTCTACACACTTCATCCCTTCTCATAGCCTGCCTGTTATTCTCCAACACTGTTTTCTTACCAATAATACCCGAAGTGACCTGGTGCAGCAGTGCTTTGGGAGTATGTGCTGTTTTTTCATCAGCAGAGATTTTTAGATGTTTTTTACTTTTCCTTACTCTCCTCTCCTTCTTCACAAATTCTGTTCATCTACCCATCATTGACTTCTGTTTGAGAAGGAAATCCACAGGATAACATGATCTCCCATTCTCTTTTCCTGAGCCCTGCCTGAAACAGCAAGCCCTAGCTATTTGGAAAAGAATGTTTTCTCAAATTCTTTTTCTTTTATCTTCACTGTTTACAGAAGTCTGACACATACTCTGAACTAATGCTGCCATGACATTGTCTCGGACTGAATCTGGTGTCTTCCCAAGGAGGTGTGTGAGTAGCTTTTTCCTGAAATTCAAGGGTACACCACTGACATCTTTCTCCATCACAGATATTTAAAATGAGTAGTGCAGAGCAACTAAACCATTGGACAGATTTCACAGAGCAAGGGTCAGTCCAACATCTGCCTTGTGTACACTGTGCCTGGATAAACACTGATATATTCAGCACTGAAGCATTCTAATGCTGCCATCATAATTTCATGTATTCCACAAACAAAGAGCTCATAGATGAGAATCCAGGGATTAGCAGGGCATATGGATTTGTTTTTTCTTTTTGATGCAGGTGGTTAATCCTCCAGAAGACTTTTCTGAATTTTTTATTTAGCTGATCCTTCTCTGCTTAGCCAACATATATTTTCAAAAAATGTTTTAGGCAGAACTATTTATAATAATGTAAAACACTCTAACTGTTTAAAGCACTCTTACAGACTGCTTACTTTTCTTGGCAACATGTTGCATTTTCAAAAATATTGCAGGCATTTTAATTTCATGACAAATCCTAAGATTTTCAATCCTATCTTCTGAAAACAAGGAGTATTTCACTTAATATTTTTAGAAAGCTTTATTTTAATAGAAAAAAAGCTCTAGGTTGTAGTCCTTTTTAAAATGTGTCAAAATAAAAATCTAGCAAAGACAAGATAATAGCCAAAACTTTGTTGTATCATCCACTCCATTATCCATTCCCTTATGGCATATGCATTAAAATATCTGCCTATTCTTGTAATTCAATCTAATTATGCAATAGCTTCCTAGGAAATGTTTTTCACTGAGTAAATTGTTATGGAAAGCAATTGTTGGCTATCACCAGTATTTCTCTCCTCAGTGCTGTTTTACATTCTTGTCTACAAACAGAATTTGTAAGTGAAATAACGTAAGGGTATCTTCCCATGCAAAAACATGTACTAATCCAAGAAATGAGAAAATGTCAGACTTCTGGTATCGTATTGTCCTGGTTTAGGGCAAA